>JAOVYV010000030.1:5757368-5768577 GCA_025674545.1 Hassar affinis
CAAGGGTCAGCCTTATAGTAATTAGAGCCCTTTTTATAGCTAATAATTTTAGGGGAACAGATTACAGCTTGCATACAAGTTGGTTAAAAAAAAGCCTTAGGGCAGGGGTCTGCAGTTACGTTTGGTGGCATGCCAGTTTTATTCACATTAAGAATGGATGGTGGGGCGTTGTAGATGGTAGGTGTTTCAGAGCTGTGGCAAGTAGCCCAGCATTTCACAGGATATAAATCCAGTAGGGATTTCTACACAATAACTATCTAAACAACCTAATAACTCTTTTAATATTTCATACTTTTATGAATACATTATACATTTGCTATTGTGGTTCAAAATATGTCCAGTAGGTGGAAACATTGCGTTAAGGTGGGCCTACCAGTGACGCAGAGTGGGCACAGGGTGGGACTTGACTAAAAGGGCGTGGCTTTGTGGATGGGCTGCAGCACAGACATAGGGCGCTTCTCATTTCTTTAACTGTGCTTTGCTTTTCCTTTCTTTGCTTCTTAGCTCCTCCCTGTGAGGAACTGATGAAAGGGTGCAAAGAGAGGAAACAAGGACAGGAGAAATGTGGAGCAAGCACATTTCCCCATTGATACTAGTTCTAGTCTAGTCTAACGCTCATTGAACTATAGAGAATTCACTGATTTCATCTATTGAAGGCATGTTGCTCAGTTGTTTTTTGCTGACTATAAACAACATGGCTCTCATTCTGCATTAAGCTTTGTTAAAACATTCCACATGTACATCACACATTTAAATGTTGATATTTTGGCTTCCGATCCCCATTGTTGAAATGTGTATTTGCACACGAAATTTAAATGTGTATTCCTCTATACACCTGAGCAATGTGATAAAATGGGTAACATTCTGTGTTCAACGTGATAAAAAAAGTGACATTCTGTGGGTTGTGTGGGACAGCTAGCATGTGGTGTTTCACAAGGCCAAACCCCTGCCTCTGTTTTCTTTTGAATGCCCACATCTAATGCTGCCACACTTGTGTGCTAAAGAGCTACAAAGGTATATTATTATCCAATTAAAAACGCAAGCTCAGATTTGTTACAAAATGTTACTGGAACATTTTTATTTGCATGCAGCAAGCCTGGAAACCCTGTACAAATGTAAAACTACCCTGTTTGACTGCTAGGCCAAATAGTTTATTAAGGCAGACTGCTATTTGCCAACTCTTAGAATTTGGGCTTGTCTTGGGGGGAAAAAATTAGATCCTGTACTATAGCGTAGTCTATATAAATCCAACCAAAAGCCTTAAAATGTAGCCTACCGTGGCACATTGACCTAAAATATAGAGCCTCTGAGTTTTTCAGAGCCAAATGTGGAGTGTTCTTGACTTCAAATGAATCCCTCTGCCTGAATGACTGATTTTATTTCCTAAAGAATGAAGGCAAAAGCATGTAAAATCTGTGAATGACTGTGATAGAGTTCTGTAAGAACTGTAGAAGAAAGATATAACACATAGTAGCCACTATGAATCGCACACTTCAGTTGCAATGTATTCACTTCTTTTGGTCTCCTGAAGGACCAAACAACTAGTTATTATAGGGCTGTGAATCCGGTGTGATCAATCCAATATCACTGTCCGTCACGGTCCCGTTACTTACAAGATGCATGTCAAGAGCTGCTTTTGATTTTCTTATAATTTTGCCTTGTAATACAGTAAAGACTCTGGAGCACTGCCCTAGTGCTGTTAGATTAGCTCAGCCTTTTAATGCTTTTGAGTTTATCATTTTCTTTTTAATGATGCTACAACTTGCCTTTTACCAGAACCAAATAATTTATTTAAAGGTAAGAGCAGTGGAGGAATTAAGTTGTCGGGAATGGGCTGTAGCCCTGTTTATGTTCTGAGCATTAATAGTGAGTTGTAATTACTATGGATAATTCTAAAGCTGTTGGGTAAGTGTATGAAGTTTGTTGTTTGTTCGTCAGTGATTACTAGGTGCAATAATACACTCGGTGCGTGTTAAAAATAAACTTCTGGGCCCTTTTATGTGTAATCCATACCCTGTAATTCATTACCGCTTAACTCTTCACAATAATGACTCAGAAACCGGAAATGAGCGCAGTTATCACATGATCTACTTTTTGATTTTAATTTGCAGTGTCTGTGTTGTTGTTTTCTTCTGTGTGCATTTTGACTTCGTGTTAAATCATATACATTGTAATTTTGTTGTTCTTGTACATATCGATTATTTTATGACTGTTATTTTTATTTTAATCAAATGTTTGACATTAGAATTTCACTAAAGTTACCATAAAGAGTGCAAATCTATAAGACTTTTGAACAGAACTGATACTGGGCTCAAAGTGAGTTTTGACACATCACCACAGCTGTGGTTTAGCCAGCAGCGGAAAGCAGTACTTCCTTTGGACTATGTCTCCATTTGACCTTTGCTTGTATTAAAAAACAAAATTAATAAAGCGGTACAAATGTGAAATCAAACCTGAGTGATATGGACATGCAACGACAAGACAAGTTTAATTGACCTTTTTATCCGAGATATCCTTTGATGTTCTTGTTTGTTCAGATTTAAGCCCTTCTCTCTTCTCTCCTATATTTGATGGTGAAGGAAAAAAAGAAAGAAAAACACAATGTTCTATTTTTCTAAGCTTGGTGTTTGTCAGTTCTGTAAAAGATGGTCATTGTCCTGTCTAAAGGAAGTGGAACCTGATTTTATGTGCTGTTTCACTGATCTTGAGATAGGGGTGTTCTTTGTCTTTACCAAACGCCATCCCTAAATTTCCCCAAACATGTAAACAAAACCGAAACACAGATGTGGCTGCTATTAAAGTTTAGTTTTTCCATTTTTGTCCTTTTCTTGAATTAAATGTGTGTGTGTGTGTGTGTCTGTGAGAGAGAGAGAGAGAGAGAGAGAGATATTTGGTGTGTTCATTCAATAGTTTCTATAAACCTACCATATTTGATTCCCTGATTTTTAGGAAATAATCCATCGTTGTGTGTTCTTATATTCTAGTAAATTATTTTACCACATTCCTGTATCAGCCTGTTTGTACCTACTTCAAATAACTGGTTCATTCAGCTGGTCATGTATGCAAAATGAAATCTTTCTTTCGAGTCTAAGTTTTATTTCTCCATACAGCATGGAACATGTTGCCTTGAGACCAGTTGAGCAATGTGGTTTTCCTGGAGCTCAGAGATTGGCATCAGGAGGGCAAAGGAACAAAAATGAGACCAGCGACACTGCCACACAGACCTCGCCTTGCTTGCACAATGCCCATAGACATCACTACCACTGTTTGTAGAATCAAACAATTCAGTGTCATCTGGGGTTTTTTTCTACAGAGATAGAAGTAAATATATGTGGATGTGTTAACTGTGTGGTCCCCGGGTTATAAATGTGTATTGCTCAGCATCCTGTTTGCATTATAAGCAAATTAATTAATAATTTTATTTCTATGAAATAAGGCTAATCTGTAGATGAAGCAGTCCAGAAGGCTAAAGGTAATTAAAAAAATTAGATTAATATTACAGTTATTTCCTGTGATGGCTACTCTTGTAAATGTCTCCTCCTTGAAGCGTTGGTCAGTTTCTGTTATGATTTGAACTCTTAAACTCAAACTTTAGTAGCATTTAACATCCACTAGATGGAGATTGGTGTGCCGTTATACTTATTTCTGCTGTGATGTTTAGCTCCATTTCCTGCCTTTCTTCTTCCTTCAATCCATTCATTCTGAGACAGCAGCTGCAAAGGAGCCATATTTTTAATTTGCAGGCTTATTTTTAAGAAACATCTTTGATGATAGAAGTCTGACCTATGATTTGACTGCCATACTATCAGACTGCCTGTTTCACTTAGGCCTCCTTTCCTGGATCAGTGCCAGCAGATGTAGCACGTAATATTAATGTTGTCAGACCTGCGATTTTTTGTAATGGTGGGATGGCCTTGTATTGCCATAGTGACCTTAAAAATGTATAAATTAATTAAAGTTTGAATTATGTACTAGTGCATCTCAAAATGTTAGAATATAGTGGAAAAAGTTCTTTTTTTCATAATTTAATTTGAAAAAGGTAAACTGACATATGTTTTATTTCAATAGCTCATAAAAAGCAGAAATCCAGTATCTCAAATGATTAGACTTTTGTGAACAGCCAGTCTTTTCAGCAATGACCTTCTGCGGCTATGTGGAGGGAGTTGATGATCGTCTTCTCCACAACTGTCAAGTCAGCAGTCTTCCCCATATTTGTGGTTGCGTGTGCTGAACTACTGAGGTACTGGATTTCTGATTTTCAGGAGCTGTAAGGCCTCATGATCAAAAGGAACACAAAAAGGCTAGAGTTGTCACTTCATATGTGATGAATATAAAATATGACAGTTTCCCTTTTTCAAATTAAATTATGTTAAGTTTATATTAAGTTTTTGAGATGCACTAGTCTATCTTATTACCTAGAATAAACCTAGAATAAAGAATAAAGTGATGACTCAGCCTAGATTTAGGCCAATATCAGTCGTAGCCTAAACAGAAATCTTCCATGCTGCATGCGCACTCCATACTACATTTTGTGGCATCTGTTCACATCAGTATATTTTTGCACTTATACTCTTTATCTGGATTTGGTCATTTGGCCATAATGAGGTCAGGTACTGATGTCAGACAAAGAGGCCTGGGATTCCAGTTTATCACAGAGGTGTTCAGTGGGGTTGACATCAGGGTTCTGTTCAAGCCCGACCCGCCCCTCTCTCCCTCCCAGTGAAGGGAAATTGTAATCGCAAAACACACAAACACATCCTATACAGTTGTGTCCTTCCTCCTTTGTGACGACAGTTTGTGGAACACCCACATATGGATGTGACGATCAGATGTCCACATATTTCTGGCCTAAAGTATGTATAGATCTGTCAAATAATATAATTTGTATTTTTTTCTTTGCTTAGTAGTAGTCCTGTATTTATACACTGTATAAGACATTTTAATGTGTAAAATGATGGAAGCATTATCATAAATGTGTTCTTGACAGGTATGAACTGACAGCTCAGTTCAACTGAAAAAAACAAATAAATTAATAATAATAATAATAATAATAGTTATTATTATTATGATTATGGTTATTATTATTGTTATTATTATTATTATTATTATTATTATTATTATTATACAAACAAACCCCATTTCCAGAAAAGTTGGGACACTTTCTTAAATGCAATAAAAACTGAAATCTGTAATTTGTTCATTCCCTTGATGCTTTATTTAACAGACAAATGAAAAGATTTTCAGTGTTTTCAATGACAAACTCAATTCTATTTGTTAAATATAAACAAACTTAGAAATTGATGGCTGCAACAAACTCAAAACAGTGTGACTAACAGAACCAGTATGACAAAACAGTATGAGCAAAAAGGTTATACAGTTAACAATTAGCAGTTTAACTGGTAACAGGTGAGGTCATCAAAAGTAGCACCAAATGTTTAGTCATTCCAAGCAAGGATAGGCTGTGGTTCACCACTTTGTGCCAAACTTCATGAAAGAATTGTCAACCAGTTCAAATACAATGTTACAATGTACAAAGGGAATTACCAAATTACAGATTTCAGGGTTTTTTTTCTGGAAATGGGGTTTGTAATAATAATAATAATAATAATAATAATAATAATAATAATAATAATGCATAAACCAATAGATAGCTAGACAGATATTTTTGTTAGCATAATAATATACCAACAGTGCCACCACGTTGTCTCCACAGTCTTCTCTAGTTGTGGCACAGATGCCTGTATGTGAAAGAGAGGAAGCACAGTACTTGAACTACTTGGTGTCCTGTCAATCATCTGACCACAATGGACTCCCCTTACAACTGGGAAGAAGCAGGCAAATGTGTGGTCTCTTCAGTCTTTAGAGAATATTAACTGTGTTGATTGTGCAATACTTCACCACCTCATGGCCACTTGACTGGCATATCACATTCTCTGAAACAAAGAAGGTTTTCAAGTGGCTTCATATCCGTTAGCTATGGGGGAGGGTCCTGAATCTTCAGCCTTAAGATAATATTAACCAGAAGACTTCTTAGGTCTTTAAAAAAAATTTAAACTGTCTTACTGTAATCTCCACCTAAATCAGAATGTAGGCCTATTGTAGGCCTATATACAAAATGCATGAAGGAGACCTTTTGTTACTTTATTACATATGCATATTTTGTCTACCATGCCATAATTTTTTTTAAGTTAAATCTTTTTAAAAAACCCTGGCGCCTTCATGATGTTCCTGAGATTAGAATTTTGTGTATTTTGACCCGGACTAAATATGAGGACAACACAAAACAGTATTGAGCAATTATGCAGAAATAGCATAAAGCACCATTGCAGTGCAGAGCCAGTGGAATATCAGTGAAAGCACTGGTGCAACAAAAAAATTGGTCCATTAAAATGTATTTTACTGTATTTTTACTGATACAAGTCTAGCTCAGAAAGAAGAAAATGCAGGGAAAGGGGAAAACCAAGCTACATAACCTACAGTTATCATTATGTAAATGTTTTATTTAGCTAATAGTGTGAAACCAGTTTATCTTTCTGTTTTCACTATTCTATTTTGGAGCCAATACAAAAATACCCTTCCTCATAGCAAAACAAAAGATATTACAACTGGTACTGTAAACATTTCCTTGATTTTCTGGTGGTGTTCTTATCCCATGTACCTTTAAGATACGTCTTTCAACTTGTAACTATAAAAAAAAACGCACATAATTAGAATAATTACTTTAAGAGTGAAGATATGCAGAAGCACCGTGTGACCTTTCTACTGACTAGATCGTACTAAAGGCACAAAAAATGCAGCTGATCCTATCTTCTGAAAACGTCATATAGGCTTATATAATATAAAAACATATTATATATACATATAGTACTGGGCTGGATAAACACGGATGCTTATTAGTCATTAGTGTAGACTATCAGGGATAAATCCGTGTCAAGCCATGTGAGATACAACTCACACAGCCTGTACTACTGAATCATCACCACCTTCAAGTGGGATGTTAATTATACTGATATAAAAAAATCACACCAACACACAATTATACGACCGGTTTTATTTCTGTTAACGTTATATAGGCTTGTTTATTTTATTTCAGGCTACTCTAGTGACAAGGGATGGCGGTACAGGATGATTAGCACCTCTACTTTCTAAAAGTGTTTACAAAAAACAAAGCAACAGCCGTCTGCGTTAAATAAGATACAAAATAACCACAAAATAATAGAAATAAAAAATGCTAGGTCCCTCCGATTAACTAGATCTGGTTCAATAATAATCTTAATAATATTATTAATATCACAGGAACCCTGTGGCTATGAAAAGGATCCTTGAGGTGACTGGACTGTGAATATAGACTACTAAAAGGATAGACAACTGTAAAATATAGCCTATATAAAGAGTTATTTGGGTACATGGCTTGTTTATGAAGGATTTATGACTGTGATATTTTCCTATCACAGAGTCAATGAACATTTCCATACTGTTTAAAATCACCACAGGTGTTTGTGTCTACTGCAGAATTAGCAAAAGCTGACTTTTATTAAAGGAACCGTGTCTGGTGTTTTGGCTTCATGGCTATTACAGGGTATTTACACAGCTCATGCTGCTCATTCATTCGAATGAATGAATGGATATGGTAATTATATTTATATAGAGAGAGAGAGTAATAGGCTATCTAACTTATTCGTTTTGATTGGTAATGTGTACATTAATGAATGATGGAGCACATGGGATGCGTATTATTGCGGCTCTGGACGGACTTACCACAGCTTCTCGCAGCCGCGCAACCAGGAAGAGGATCATCTCTCTCACATCTTCACAGGCACAAACCAAGCTTTTCGAAAAGCCTTAATTCGACGCACTGTCCGTACGGATTTTCGTAATTTCCCCGAATAACGCGAGATTATATTTACTCGACAGCACCCAAAATGTCTTGGCACAGAAACGGCAGGCTGTAGCCTGATGCTAAGGCTATTTCCTCACTCCGATCTAACGGGTTTCTTCTTTTGTTTTACTTCCTCAGCCACAAGCAACCGGGGATTTTTTTTAAACATTCACTCATTTTCATTTCATTCATTTTTTTTGCTTTTATACTGTAAAATGTAAAGTAACAGCCTGATTATTATACATAAATTTATATTCAAAGTTTAGGATGTTGACGCACGCAAAAGGAAATAAGTCTATATAACCTTTTCAGATGAGATGGGAAAGTTAGCATCAGCTGCAGGAGGACAACAGCTTGCCCTTTGTGCTGGCTTTTTAGTTTTCATGAAAGAAATAAACCACACACAGATTCATTTCGAGCTGTTTTCGTTTTGAGTTAGCAAAGAAAAAGCTAGTGTGCGGTTTAATAGCCGTGATGTATAAAAACTAAACTGGAGATTTTGATCTGATTCACCTGATCTCACTTTCAACACATACGAGCTGAAAAGTATTTCAGGCTTATACATAACATGACACAGTGGATTATAATAAAAACATATTATATATAGAACTTTACTGGATAAACACGGATGCTTAGTCATTAGTGTAGACTGTCAGGGTTAAATCCGCGTCGAGTCATGTGAGATACAGCACACACCGCCTGTACTACTGAATCATCACCACCTTCAAGTGGGATGTTAATTATACTGAAAAAAAGAAATCACACCAACACACGATTAAACGACCGTTTTATTTCTTCATATCATTAAATCATACAAACATTAGTATCGTTCAAGTAGGCTTAATCCAATTTAATATATTTCATTTTGACTTAGTACTATCTCGGGAATCGGATCTGTTAAATAAGACACTGAAATACACTGAGCCTAAACACAAGCTAAGTCTAAGATGCATTTTTCTTTTTTTTGGAAATCAACTTCTTTGGTTTATTTTGGTTTATTTAACACAATGTCTTGTTTGCGACAAAAAAACCACATTCGTTCACAGTTACAGTTTTACATGTATAAAAAATGCATTATTTATCTACAAGCAAAAGTGCAATTTATTTGACAGACGGAAGCAAATAAAAATAAGACGAAGCATCAAAGCGTCGGCAATGAAGACATGTTCCTGGCCTTCAGAGACCCATAGTGCAATCACTTTGTAAAAATAAGGTGGGGGAGATAAATATCTCGAAGCAGGATTGAGATCTGAAGTTTGAAACATGATGATATTTTCGGTAATCTGATACTCAGACAACAGCCAGTTCCTGGGGGTTTGAGTTATTTGATCAAAATTCACAACTGGCTTGTAAATGAACACAACTGGCAGGTTGACGGATAAGGGCGAGTGGCTATGCACTAAATAGCTTATATAGCGCAAACCGTATGAAACCATTATTATTATTATTATTATTATTATTATTATTATTATTATTATTATTGTTATTATTATTATTATTTCATACGCTGTACACTCTCAGAAGTAAAGGTACCTATTTGTAACCTACTTTTTTCCGTGGTGGTGTAGTGGTACCATCAAGAGGCATGTTTTGTACCTTTAGTATGTAATATTTTCCCTGGAATGATTATTTAAGGTAGACTACATAATTGGTCCTTTAGTTCTGCTACTCTAGGCCTATAGGCTACTCCCAGAAAAAAACGGTACTAAACTGCACCCTTCCTCCTCCCTGGGCTGGTACCCTCACCTTCTGTATCTTATAGCTGGAAACGTGCATATAATTAAAACTTTACTCTAAAAACTGATTACAGCTCATTTTATTTACCTTGAATCATTTTGAAGATACACTGTATTTCAGGTAAATAGGTGTACTCTTGATGGTACCAACCACCGACAGTTTGGTACTTTTATTTCTAAGGGCAGTAGGGAGTGTAGAATAATGGCATAGGCATGTGACAACTTCAGTAAAAAAAATAAAAATCCAATTTGACAATCCCTAAAAGATTAAAAAAGAAACAAAGCTAGTGAAACACTTTGATGAAAGATTATCATATGTAAAAGTAAACTAAGAGAAAGCAGCCTAGGCCTGTAAAAACGTTTGGCCTTGTGTGTGCTTCAAAATGGCCTTCTTTCCTCCCAGCTTCATTGGCCAGATTTCACAATATAAAAAGAGGTAGTTAGCTGAATAATTGTCGAATACCACTCACACGCTCATTCAGCATGTATTTCTAACACTACCTCTGTCACAGCACAAAGCGGGCGCCCCTCTACCTAGTCTGCTTGTGAAGGCACATGCCGGTAGTTCTCCAGCCAGTGTGCCGTACCGTCCCTGTGATGCTGTGATGCCAGCTGCAGGGGTGTGAGCCCCGCGTGGTTCGGCAGAAACGGATGTGCAGTGCGCGGCGCGAGGAGCTCCACTGCGCCCTGATGTCCCTCACGCGCCGCCAGATGCAGAGGCAGATTACCGGCGTCGTCTTGAATGCTGACGTCTGCTCCATACCCCAGCAGCACCTGAAGCGTGTCCACGTGCCCTTCGCGCGCTGCGTCGTGCGTCACCGTCAGTCCTCCGCTGGGGTCGCGCACGTTTGGATCAGCGCCCGCGCGCAGCAAGGCGGCCGCTACGGAAGGGTTGCCGAGTCTGACCACCTTTAATAAAAACACAGGGCCTGTTACAGCATCGCCATGTTTAAGACGCACTGCATTTAAATCAATAGAAACAATATTATATATAATATGTGTGTGATGCACCATCCTCCTTTATTCACACTGTCAGGGAACAAAACCTACTAAATCAAACCGTGCTTTCCTTGTCCGTGGGGCGGAACCCCTCTAGAGTACCTTCTGTACCTGCATATTTTACAAGTATTTATACATAACTACACCTTGTTACAACCACTGTTGTAACTTTAATACGTTTTTAGAGTAATAATGTAAAGGTACACTTCATTTACATTGATAAGTAATAGTACAAAAATTGCCGACACACTGACAAGCAAAGGTACATTTTAGCACTCTTTTTTCTGAGAATAGTATACAAAAAAAACCTTGCTCGGCTTGTGTGCAACATTTCTGTTTGTTATATTACTGACCTTAGTAACTTAGTAACAAAACTATTTTTTGCAAGTGTTTTTCTTACAAAAGAAAGATGCTTGTTAAAAAAAGTAACATGAAAATTTTGTTTTAGTTACCAAAACGAATAACAACTATTCATATAGGCCATTATTTGTAAGTATAACATTACGGCCTAGACGTGACCATGACATGTAGGCTGCAACCGACTTCATCAGGAAATAAGTAGGTCTGCTTTTAAAGTCTAGGGTCTTCTTAAAGT
>JAOVYV010000030.1:5814235-5824632 GCA_025674545.1 Hassar affinis
TATATATAAAGAGCTTTTCCCATTTAGTTTTGTAATGTTTTTTAGATCAATAGCTCCAGTCTAGTAAAAGAGGTGGAATTTCTTCCTCATGAATAGCTAATGACATTGCTGTTTGTGAATATAGCAGCACCACTGGGCAGATGGCTTTCACTTTCATTTTAATTTTAATTCACACAGCATATGTAAAATTCCTCTCAGTCCATATGCCAATATGCCATCAAATGTCTTCCACACATGAACTTACTTTGACTTTGGCTTTTTCAGTGTGTGCTGCAATCTGATACACCTGCATCCATGTTAAAACCCTAAATCAAACACTAATATACAGCTTTTATTTGGATCTTTATCATGATAGGACAGGCTGTTTTAGAGAAAGTAGAGGCAATATTGACAGTGGGCTAGTGCTCATAACGAGAGGTCTAGGGAAGTGAGCAGTAAAATGGCAGAGCCCTATAGAGGATTTGTGTTCTTGAACAGCTAAACTCCTCTCAGCCAGGACCTCTGTTTTTGCATTAGTTTCTTCTTTCTCCTGGGTTGAAATGCCCTCTGACCTCAAACGCTTCATTACAGCGGAGCGCGTGTGTTCGCTGCTGCCTGCCGGTCAGGCCTGGGCAGCCAAATCCCTGTAGCCCTCTGGTCAAACACAGATATTACACTCTGTAATAACACTGGCCAACCTGGCTGACCTCTGCTCACTTCATAAAGCATTGCTTACAGCCCAGTGTGTGGGCTGCTGGGTGTTTAAGTGTCTGTAGTGGGCCAGGTATTAACTTGAGATGGTGCACTCAATTTTAGAACTTCTTGTGTATGTAATTGACCAAAGCACTCATGACTCATACCTTTGAGCATACACACTTTACATTATGAACTTTACATGCATTACAATATTGCTTGAATTCACTCGGTAGATGTTTTCCAGGCAGCCACACCCCAGATTCCAGTTTATATACCTTTATTTAGCCATGATATGATGGTCATAGTTTTCTGCCTCCACTGATACAAGTGTGAGCCCTGACTAAGGTTCCATGTCTACTCTTTGTGCCTGCATTGGGATTTGGTCATGTGCAACATGGGATTTCCAGCACAATGGCCAGTTTGCTCTGCTTCTGCAGTGGGTTTCTCTAGGGGAATGCAGTTAAATCTGCACTAGTCCAGGTCCCAGTGACACATGCTTTGATCACCTTTGCGGCTGCTCATCAGAATGGCACTGGGTTTTAAACCAATAGTGGCATTTGGGGTGAGAGCAGATGCAAACTGTTTAAAAGCACGCAATGTTATTAAGTGCAGATACATGCCAAAGAGCAATACTGTCCATTTTACATTAGGTCTTCTGCATCGAGTACTTAGCAAGGTATCCACGGAATGCTGGTCTTCCATTTCATCCCCTAACTTTTCAACCCATGCCTCCCTGTGAGGTGCGACCTACTTTTTGCTGCTTGTGCAGTTCTTTGCCTAGAAATGTACGTAATCCAGGCTAAATATGTTGTTCAGCCACTTCTCACATGATTTTGTTGTTCTGACTGTTTTCAGGTTAAGAGGAACATCTCTGATTTGACAAACATCCCAGTACGACATCAACAGTGGGATGGCTGGCCTATATCAGCCTTAGATGACTCGGTAAGTTTTTTTTTTTTTTTTTTGGTCAACTTTGTGAGCATAAATAGTATCCAAACTCATTGCCTGAATCAAATGTATTTGTTTAGTAATGAAGAAAATGTTTGAAATGAAAAAGATGTTTTAGGCAAAGAAGATGTTTTGGGCATCTTCCAATAGGAGACTAATTAAGATGTCACAGATCTTCTCCCCTCTTGTTGTCCTTTGCTTGTGGACATTTAAGCTCATGTAGTAGAGTGTCACTGACCTTTCCCACCCGGGCACTGCTCCCTGCCTTTCAATTTCACACAATCCCACTGATCAGAAGAAGCCTGACATTAAATTCTGGGAAACCCAGACAATCGGTCATATAAAACCATGGGAACATTTTCCTTATTAATTGTGCCAATTAGCAATATGCACTTAACCAATTAAATGTAGAGGTCACCCATAATGTGTAAGAGTGAAAGAAATACTGGAGTTTTTACTCGCATAGCAGAACTTATTTCATTAAACTTTCAGTGTAAAAGAAAATGCCCAGTGCTTCTTTGCATGTACTGAACATGCACAGTGCTGACATGCATGTACTGTATTTGTCTGAACTTTCTAAAATCAAGCAAAGCTATTGAGCTTTCATTTTGAATTTTATTTATTTTGTTTGCATTCAGATAGTGATAAATGAACGGCTTGTTATTTTTACATGCCTTTTCTTTTGGCTGACATATGTCACCTGTTTAATTTTTTTGTATGTATCGTTAAAGTGTGTGTGAAGTGGTCATCTAACAGCAAAAAGCACAGCAGAAATGAGGTCGTTTAGTATACACCCTCTTTACCACAGAAGCTGCCCACTTCAACCTGGCCACTTCAGGGGCTGAAGTGCGCTCAGTCAAGGCCTGAAGCCACAAGCTTGGCTTGAGTGAAGAGGCCTGCCACTCATGAATACTCTTTAGGCCGCATTAAACTGTTAATGCTGGCTCTGTTTGGTAAGTGGTTATGTGTGGCAGGCTTGTGCTTGGCCACATCTCTGGTTCACCTTGCACTATGCTGACTAGGAGAAGATATTAAAAACATTGGCCCTTAATAATGGCCACGGCTTATATTGAAATAACCGGCTGTGTATTAAAGTGAAAAGCTCCTGTGTGGCAGACAGGCTGTTTCTGTGCATATCTCATTAACCCAGTCTCATCTCCCAGGATTTGTACCAATACACAGCACAGCCATAGCTTAGAATTACATTTACTTGAAGCCTGAATCAATAGCTGCTTGTTTTTCTCTACTACATTATTCTCACTTATATGGGAGGAATAGATTGTAGGGAGAATGGTATTTATGGTTAGTTTAGAAGATGGAGATTTTACACCTCAGATTTGTTCATCAGATGACATCTTTATTATTCTTCTATCTGGTTAAACCTAGTTATTTTCTAGTTATTTTAATATTTAACATCTGGCTTAACATAGTTAAAATGAAATACTAATGTTCTAATATGTTTTGCTGGGAGTAAAAGAAAACTGCTCTCTCGCCATTTAGTGTCTGTTTGTCATCTCAACAAATATTTACTTGCTAGAAGAAGGCTTGATTGAACTCATTCGGTATGTTTATTCAGTTATGTTATTCATTTTGAGCTGCAGTTGATACTTGGAAAAATAAAATAGAAGGAAAAGATTAGAAGAATAGATTTATCAAGATGATCAACTTAAAAAAAAAAAAAGAACATATATTAGCATGGGTATGGTCCATTTCTTCCTCCAGGATCCAGTCCATTAGCTTACTGGTATTAAACATTGATTCTTGTATTGTTTGCAATGTTATCAGCAGATGCTTGTTTCACATATGGTGTAGGAGAATAATATTACAAACATTTTGTTGGCAGTGCCGTTACCTGTGGCGTTGTTTCAGCTCTCTAGTATGTTCATGTAGAAGGATAACTTGTTACTGCAGCTCTGTTTGAGCTGAGAAAAACAGTGTATCATGTGTTTACTTTCAATCCAGCATTATTGAACACTGAGTCATATTGATTATTGCTTTTCTTAAGGCAAAATATTCCCAAACAAGAAGTGATTTTGAACTAAAAAAGAAAAGGTTTGTGGGTTAAGCTGCTGGCACTGAGGCTCCCACTGCAGCTCGCCTCTGTCTTCCCTGCTGATCATATCTGACCGACAGCCTTATGAAACACCTGAGGGAATGATTGACAGCCTCTGGTACATCCATATTAGAGTACTTTCCACCATAATTGCTGACATTTATCCAGTGTTTCATGGTGTTTGCTAATGTATTACTGCGGCTGCTCTCAGAGGGGTTATGTGCCTCTTTCCTCTTATGGGATCTTCACCTTGTGGACTCGAGTAGAAGGCTTATTGGGCCTGTTGGTTGCCGTAGCGACAGGGCTCAGCGCTAAGCTGCCCAGAGCCCTGAGTCGAGATTGCTGTCTGCAGGGTGATAGACACTTCTTCATACAAGTTCTTGCCACCATATCAGCCGCTCCTGACTTTTTTTTTTTTTCGCCTGTGCCATGTGACTTTGAACAGGCTTTACATGTCCTTTTGCATGTTCTGGTTGTCTGAGGCCAAGCTTCAAGCTGGAGGTTGTCAGATCTCCCACAGCTGCTTTGCCTTTCAGATCATATTACAGTTCTGATTGCCTAATATGCAGTAGTTATTGGCTTTCTTTTGGGCTGATTGGGAGTTCAGGTATGATGAATCTCCTGGTTGTGATGCTCCCTTGTTGTTTGAGTAATCCACAGCTAAATCAAAGGCAGCCACTTCCATAACTGGCAACCTGAAAAGCCCCAACAGGTGTTTGGGGTGGGGCATCTCTCTTTCTTTTCTTCCATCTCCTGTCTCTCTCTCTCTCTCTCTTTTCGCTGTCCACAGTCTGTTGTGGCCTTCCTTTGAAAGAACACGGGTGAGGTGTTGGTGGGGCTCAAGATCAGACAAGTGCAGCTGTCCACAGCAATTATCTCATCCTTACTGCCAGATAGAGAGACTCAAAGAGAAGAATGGAAAAGTAAAAGAATTAGGTAGTTTGCAAGGTTTGTTTGGAGAGAGGGAAAGAAATCTTCTTCTGCATACACCCCAGTGCATGAGCTTTTGATGCAAGTGGTAATTAAGAGAATCCAAAGGGAGGAGAGTTCATTGTGTGCTGCTGGAGCGGGGGTTTAGGAAAAGGGGTGGGAGGGTGACCTCTCTCTGTAGCCTGCGGCTCCTGAGCACACAACTAGCCAGCAGTGCTTGTCTCACAGCATCTCAAGAGGAAGAAAGGACCATTAAGTATGGAACAGGGCACTACTTCATATGTTCTGTCTCCAATATACCCAGCTCCTTTTGCCCTTTCTTTCAATCCCTATTGTGTGGTGAAGTGATGAAACTTGATTTAAACTCTTATGAAGGTAGGAGGGAAAGCCTACTATTGAGAAGCCAGAGCCAGTGTTCTTGTGTTTTTGATAGCTTAGGGAGGAGAGTAATTATCAAGCAATCATCCATTTGGAGCTCCGCAAAGTACTGTTCAATTTAATATGTCCACTGCAGCAACAGCAACAGCAACACACCCCTGTAACTGTTTTAGTCAAGTGTAATCACTTCTTAGTGTATCTTCCAGGGATACACTGACAAGCCAGAAAAAAGATCTCAGTTTATTTGGAAAATAAGTCAGCTAAATGTTTGGTTTACTTTTGCTGAAATGTACTTGACCCACTCAGATCCTTGTGCTGTCCAGGTACTCTTTGTGCAGTAAACTTATTTTAGTTAAGGCAGAAAACATGAATGCCAGATTCATGCCAGGTGCATATGTATAGGGTGTTGGATACCTTTTGGTCATACTTGGCAAGAAGAAAATCATTGGTCAGAGAAGAAAATCATTTTTTATATTTCATATATATGTCCAGTTCAAACCTAACAATTAATTGGCTGTTGTTGTAATTACCTCCAGATTCTGCAGTACCCAGCTGGCTCATGTTAGCTGAAGCACTTTACAAAAGGACTGATTACAACCCCATGCTGTCTGCTGTCCATCCCTTCTTTTCTCATTTGCACCATTGGATCTGACCTCTCCCTATGGGAATCGGACAGCTTATCAGCTAGCTTTTAACTAGTTAAACCCACAAGCGTGAATTGGGGAGAGTTTGATTTCTTCTATGTGGGTTGATGGACATTTGCTGTACAGGTATTAGATGACAGCCCAATGGCAGAGCTGATATCAGAATCAATATAATTAATTAGGCTTGCTCTGTAGTTACGATACACATGCACTTAAGTGTTGAGAAAGCTGACGCGAGTCCCGAAAATGAGCAGGTGAGTGTCGCTAAAGTCGATAAACCATAATGGCAGGTAAGTGTTGATAAAGCTGATGTGAGCTGAAATAATGCAGCTTTCTGCTTCACAGTGTTGGGGAGGTGTGAGGGGCAGACAGGTCTTAATGAGTCCCTGTAGTGCACAGGCCTGCTGACATTTCCACTGCAGATGGGGAGTTAATGAGACAACCAGACTTCCACCCCAACCCCTCGATCTTCTAGCTGAAAGCAGACCAGCTGATAGAAATATTGCTCTTTAAATCTTCAGAGATATAATTCCTGCTCACCTCCATGGAGAACAATGACAGAGTGAAAGTTTCTAATTCAAACAGTTCAATCAAAACTAAGCCTGTAAACAAGTACTTAAGTAACATTCACTTAAAGGATATGGTTTTGGTTATATGACCCTGGCCACCTGTTGTCAGCTCCTTGTCATCTAACACATTGACTGGTTACCTCCAGGGTTTCCAATCTCTAAGCCCAAGGCCTGTGCTTGGGCTTTGATTGCTTATGCATCTCGGTGTTGCTGTGTAGCTAATGACTGTGATATTGTGTTTGTGCGTAGATGACGTTGGCTTCCTCTGGGATCAGCTACCCATGTCATCGGCTGAGTGTGTGCAGGAGATTCTCCCCAGCCACTACTCTGGAACCAACTGAGGAGGTGCTGTGCAAAAACACTCAAGCAGCAACATCTCTGTGATTTAATTTTGGTTTTATTTTTATTCTTTTTTACTTTCTGGGTTTTTTTTATGTATAGTATTTTTTGTAGTCGTAGTTTATATCTGGCCATTTGATCAGGTGCATGATATATAGTTAACTCTGAAATGATTGGCACAAGTGTCACAATTGTTGCCACCCCTGCCCTGAGTACTTTGTGTAACTTTACCACCAGCATGACATCACAACACAATACATAATAGCTCACCCTACTGGTTGTTAGTGGGGTTGATTCTATGGCTATTGAACTATTTTTATATGGATTTGCACACGTTTTGGAGTGTTATCCTTCTGAAAGATCTAATCAGGGCTTGTGTAGCTTCTTGGGACAGACAAACAAATTCAGATTGGCACTTATAATCTCCTGCTTCTCAGGGTAGTTCATTTTTCTAGGTTTTCAATTACAGCCTGTAGTCCATTTGTTGCTATGTACAATTTGTTGGCCTTCCTCCATCATTGCCAACCAGGTGGTGGACCATTCTCAGCAAAACATTAACACCTACATGGTAGTGGCATGATACTGTGTGTGGTGCTGGTGCAAATGTATTGGGTGCAGCATCATTTCTGACCATAGAACTGCCTGGCTAGATATTTTTAATCAGTGGACTGGCAACCCATCAGTTATAATGAGGTGTTTACACTGCTGCACTTGATACAGTCCTACCATCACGATGCCCTACCATGTCAGTGTCACTGCTGTGCTGAAAATCATCTGCCAAATAACATGTATTCAACTGTCGTCCAATTGTGGTCCCTTTCCACTAATGGACAGGGCAGAGGAGAGCACCCACATATATACCTGTGCGGTATATGTATCTGTTAAAAGAAGCAGTAAAGGCAGGTATGGGCTAGATGTACCTAAAAGTTGCCAAAAAAAGTGTCTTTTATAACGAAAAGTAAGAGATTGACAAATAATATTTATTGAATAAAATAGATTTCTGAAATGTGTTTTGTACAGTAGGACAGTAGCCATTACTGAAACAGATCACAACATAACAACTTTTTTAAATCTTTTCTTTATTCCAAGATTACATAAGAAACCTATCTAGTCACACGCTTTTAGAAAGAGTCCTAACTTTAGAATAAATTGTAATAAAAAATTTTAACAGAAGGCAGCATTGGCTTGCATATCATCTAACATGAGGCTTTGCATAAAAAATAAAAACACTTCATAAATGTAAAGTCTGACTGCTGTTGTGTTTCAGTGGCAACATGTTAACTGGCAGTAAGTTTTGCGTTCTTTGTATTACATACGTAGAAAGGGTTCTTGAGCAGTTTATTGGGTACTTAAGGCTCCTTCTTGGAACTACCCTTAATGGTTCCCTCAAAGGGGAAACTAACAAACCTTTAAGGAAATTGTTTGAGGGTGTATGTTTTTATATTAAATGGGGATAAGTTATTAACATTGACTTAAACTTGTGGTGTTCAATCTAACAGCACTGAATGTATCATTGGTTGCTAGGTAACAGATATAGCAGTTTGTGTACTTGTTTAGGATTTTATAACCTGAGATAACATACTTTAAGATAAGATATATTATTTAAGTCTCAAAATTCTCATCAGATCTTGACTTGTGACTTCAGATGTATGGTGAAATACACCGTTTTTAATTTAAGGCTCTGAGTTAAAATGTTCACTGTTAGATTTATTAATATGCTGGAGCAGAAATACTCAAGGACTTGGGAAATGAAAGGCCCCATTCATTTTCCTTATGATTACAGTTAAATTAACTTAGAGTTAAAGTTGGATTTGGAAGCTTGATATGTAAAAATGTCAAATGAGTACAAAATACCAGCAAATACTGTTGACTCAACTTAAATATTGTCTAATATTATTTTTGGAATGATTCAATTATTCACTCCTTCCAACATATTCCTTCAGGAAAACACAGGTATTGCCCCTACCAGCTGTGTATTTCTTGCCCTTTAAACACACTGTGTTCATTACCAGATGTGCAGCCTGGTAAGAAAATGGTTATTAGAACATCTAAATTAGTCTGTGACAAGGGGCCTATCACAATTATTTGGGTCTGTTTTAGTACAACATAAACCAGCACTGCTTCACGATTCTGATAGCGGGAGCACAAGTGTGTTTACTGCATGTATGGGCGGCGTAACACGTGATGCAGTCACAGTTGTGTTCACACTACAGTCCCCAAGAGTTTCTAAAGCTTGTGGAATTTTTTTTCCCACTGTGGCCATTGGATGTCAGTGGAATACAAGTACAGCATGTGTGTGTTTTTTTTTTTAATGATTTAAAAATAGATTAGTGCATACATTATTTAACAGCAAAAATCATTATAGGAATGCAAACAGAAACCGATTTAATGCTGTTAATAAACAGATGACTGTTTATGTTACAGTGCACAGATGTCCACATGGTCAGCGATAGTGAAGGGGACGACTTTGAGGACGCTCCTGAATTTGGAGTAGACGAATCTGAAATCTTTGGCATGGGAAGCTCGAGTTGTCGAAAGTCGCCAATGAGTAAATTATTATTCCCAGTTCCTCTCTTTGATTATCAGTGCTGGTGTCTTAGTGTATCTCAGGGTGAGATGAATTGAACTTCTTCTGTGTTCATAGTGCCAGAGAACAGTGAAAACGAGGGCGATGCTTTACTGCACTTTACCTCCGAGTTCTCATCAAGGTGAGTCTGCAGGAGAATTCTGAGTTTTACCACAGATTCTTTTTACATTATCATAAATAGAGGACATATTTTACATTATATAGAGGCTTTTCTACTGTTAAATACTTGACTCTGTATATGTTTGACCTGGTGTTGTGATGGCAGTATACCATTATTAAAAAATCTGCAACAATTTAAATTCATAATATTATGCTAGACTGATGTAGAATAATGGTAAAAAATATTTTTTAAAGCCTATTACTTATTGAAAAGAAGACAGACAAAAAGTATGTTCTTGTTTTGACAGTTTGAATAATGTACTTTTTATCATCTAGATTGTGATCTTCTCTTAATCTTCCATTAAAATATGACGGCATTTTCTGTAATACAGTCTTATAACTGAATGTTCTGTTTCAGCATGTGAAGAGATGTGAAGTCTAGTTGTAAAGTGTGTGATAGTCAGAAAACCATATTTGCTTGCATTTGAAGTCATTCTAGCTATGTAGATGTCCAAAAACAGAATATGACGATGTTTTGGCAAGTTAGACTGAAGGAGAATATTTGAATGTTTGTAGAAATGTTCAGTTATTTACTTTTAGTGTACATATGAGTTAGATGCAGCTGCATTTGATCAAAGAATTATAGTAAAATGGCTATGAAATTGGATATATAGTATTATATATGGATGTATATTCAAATTTAAATATGCAGTCTGGCTTTTTGATTAGATCTTTTGTATAAGTATATGAATGATGTATTATTATATCTCTGATATTGTTATTAGTTTTGTTGTTATTTATTCTTTTTTTTTATTCCACGCTCATCACTGTGCCAAAAAGGTACCATCTGTGCAACTGACTGAGACCTGTGTCTTGAATAAAAGTGATCAACTGGCAGCAATTTAGACTGTCTAAATAGCAGGAACATTATTGGATTACTCAGTGCATTTCAAATTATTATATCCAAATGGCTTTCTACTAAAATGTATCAAATTAATAAGCTCATGAATTTGACACATTTCTGTCACTTGGCAGTGTTTGTCTTGTTATTGTTAAATGTTGCATTTATTAACCATTTTTAGGTTAAAAGCTCATGGGTCTCTCTCTCTCTCTCTCTCTCTCTCTCTCTCTCTCTCTTTCTGTGTGTGTGTGTGTGTGTGTGTGTGTGTGTGTGT
>JAOVYV010000030.1:5836127-5859139 GCA_025674545.1 Hassar affinis
CAGGTCGCCCCACCCGGGGATCAAACCCGGGTCCTTCTTGCTGTGAGGCGACAGCGCTATCCACTGCGCCACCGTGCTGCCCACCAGTACAAGCCTCTACATCAATTGTTCATTTCACATATGTATGCAGATCGCCCATGTCGTGGGCACTGATACACCCCCATATCATCACAAATGCTGGTTTTTGCACTTTTCATTGGTAACTGTCTGGATGGTCTTTTTCATCTTTGGCACAGAGAACTTTTGTGGATGCGCCTTTTGCACTCTTGATGGCCTGACGGCCTGATAGCCTCACCTGTTACCAGTTAAACTGCTAATTGTGAAACCTTCCGGTGTTACTTGTATAAGGTTTTCAGTCCTTTTTTGCCTCAGTCCCAACTTTTTGCAGTGTGTTCCAGACATCAGTTTCCAAATTTTTAATTTAACAATATAATTAATTTCATCATTGAAAATACTAATTTTTTTTTGTCATTTTATCTGTTAAAGCTTCAAGTGAAAGAACAAATGACAGATTTTAGTTTCCAGATTTTTGTGTTCCAACTTTTCTGCAAATGGGTTTTGTATGAGACACTGGTCCACACTTTTTTTTTTATTTTCATTGTGATTGTTATTGGCACTAGGGACATTTTTAATAGTGATTTATTATTCAATTCAGAATTGAATAATAAAGACAACATGGCCCACACATGCCATGGTCTCCTCTCTCAGTAAAACTTCAGGATGTATTGGCCCTGTCTTTGATCACACAGCTCCCCAATGCTCCCATCCTCCTCCTCAATCCTCCTCTGCTCTTTCACATATCACTGGAAGGTCAGGCCTAGAAGAACCAATCTTCCAGCTTTTCATGAGCCCAGAAACAATGGCAGGGGCTTGACCGCATGAAGGCAACAGTAGAGTTTCCACTTCTTTACAGCTCAGCAGGCCAACACACAGCTGGGTGGCCCCTAACAAACAGGAATCTTTCCAATAGACACACGAGCACAATAGAATGAAAGGGCCATCTAGTGTATGTCGTGGAACCCATATGATACTCTTTCAGTCCTCTTCAGTTTTTCAGTTTGTCACTCAGATGTTTTCTCTATTGTTAGCAATACAACCACACAATGCTGCTTCCTACATCAAAGGGTCCCATTGATGCCTGTCTTGTACCTCGGTTATAATTTACAGCTTGGATGTGTTCTGCCATCAGGAATGGTTTTGTTTGTGATGTGTTCACATAAACAATTCTGAATTCCTGTAACTGGTCTTTTTTGATGAAATAACAGTTCTACTTTCTCCTCATAGGATGAGCGTGAAGCTCGAGAAATGGTGAAGCGAGAGCAGGACGAAGCATATCGCTTGTCATTAGAGGCTGATCGCAAAAAGGTTTGTTTAAAGCTGATGTTATCAACTTTAGGTGGCTATATGATGGTATATATGGTTATATGAATATGTAAACTCTATCTGTTCACAGAGAGAAGCACAGGAACGAGAAGAGGCAGAACAAGTACGTCAAGAACGAATCAGAAAAGAGCAGGAAGAGGAAAGAGAGGTAAGGGCTAGCTTCATAGTTTCACAGTTACAGTTTTTGATCAAATTTAGCTCTAGATTATATTACTGTGCCGTAAGGTAGGCCGTGCAGTACCCATTATGCAAGGTTTAACCATGGATTCACCCAAGAATGATTTGAGAAACTTTAAAGGTTCTTCCAGCAGAGTTGCATTTAATTCTGAGGGCCTTTTTTGTTTCCTGTTGCAGAGTAAGTACTTTTCTGAGGACCAGAAGTTGTTGGGGAGGAGTTCAGTTCTGTTAGCAGTGTTAATTGTGCATGGTGCCGAGTTCACCATCTAGCTGAACTTTAACCTTGTAAATTAATGAACCTCAGAAAGTACAAGCTGACAGAATGCAAGAGTGTGGCTATTTATAAAGTCTGCTTCTTTTTGGAGGAACAGAGGAATAGCTGTTATAAAGAAAGACCTGTACTTTGAGATTGAGATATCAATATCTGACCACTGTTGTCACACCCTTCTCCACTGGGTCCAGCAAGATGCCAGTCCAGATGCACATGTCTAGCACTACAGAAGAAATAGCATGCGACACATTTAGGTTTAATTTTGTCTTGTTCAGGCTTAAGGGTAAGGCAATGTCTGTGTATAGAAACTGATTTAGATTAAGTTACATGATATAGAATTCTTTACCATTTATTTTCTTGCCATTATTTAAATGTCATTTTTATTTTAATTCAGCCAGGAAATAATTGCTAAATTAAGAAAAAAAAGAAGTATTAGTATTTATTTTTGGCTAACACAAGCTGCCAGAAAAACTTTAGTGCACTGTGGCATAGGCATAGATTCTCTGTATCCATACTGGAAGAAGGAACACCATTCTTCCAAAATGTCTTCCCTCAACTGGTGTGGTGATGGTGGAGACCACGCTGCTTCAAAATCGACCATGTGTGTACAATCGGGTTGCAATCCGGGGACTTTAAAGCCCCTAGCATAACCTTTACATCGCTGTCATCCAAATCAAATCATTTGGTGAACCCTCGTGTCCTGTGGATGGTGGCATTGCCGTGCTTAAAGAGAGCACTCTACATAGGGTGGAAATATTTCATCATAGAATAAAGGTGATCCGTCAAAATAACTTCGGACATATTTGCATTGACACTCATCTCTAAAGTCAAACTGAATGTTTTATGAAAATATATAAAATATAAGAAATTTAAGAACTACTCGCACAGGCTTAACTTTGCTAAGAATGTACTTTAGTCTCTCAGGTCTCTTATCTTCCAGATCCATCTTTTCTTCTTTCACAATATTCATGGGTGACGCATTTTGAGATTTGTAGTCACAGAATAACACTATACGCAAATACCCATTGCGTTTAGTCATCCATTTTCCGCAGTGTTTCAGTCCTGGGAGATGTGAACCCATGCACTATACAGTGCTGTTAGTCAAACATAGGCCATCAGTGGGTCACGATGTTTGGTGTGAATTCTAGATATTAGCATACGGTGCTACAGGCATGGTTAGCAAAATGCCATCTAATTCTTATTTCACCTGTTTGTATATGGTAACACATGGCAGTACATGAAATAAGATCATTATGATCCATTTATAGACGTTCCTGGGTGTGACTTGCAAACGGCGCTATTTTCTCAGGTAGATTGTGTATGATGGGTGCATATCAACCCGGTGACATTTGGATAATTGAAATATTTGGCAAATATAATAAAAAATATTTCTACAAAGCAAGATATACTCTGATAGTAAATGTTCAATATGTGTACATGTATTTGATTCTCTGGTTGTTTACATTGCTTTTAAAGACTGTAGCACTAAAAAGTACATATTGAAGCCGGGACTAAAAAGGATTTTCAGGCAATCGCTTGTGGCCGGAAAAGCGGCTTTTATAGACCAAGAAAGCCACCATTCTACTGTTTGTGGCACACACAAATGTTATTGTCCCTTTAGTGAATTGAAATGCACAACACACAGGTTCATATTAAATCCCTGCTGCACAATGGCAGCACAACACAACACTCGCACACACACAAAGCAGACTTGAGTTTAAAGGGAAAGCTGATAACCCAGACTTCCTGGCCCTCCCCATGGCCTGCTTATTGTCTGTTTACTCAGTAATATAAAGCATGTTGTCCACCGATGTGAACCTGCTATATGAGATGATTTGTCACATTAGTTAAACAGGCTTTCACAAAGACTTATAATTAGCTTAGTCCAGTTCAGTCTCCCTTTTTTTAAACATTCATTGCTCCCTGTATTGCCATGGTGTATTCAACCCCTTGTAAGCAACAGTGTATTTTCAGATATATGATACCTCACAATGGCTTGCATTAGCCTGATTTAGCTAGACTTTTTCGATTAAGCTTTTAATGTATAAAGCATGTAGACAAAGATGGTACTGGAGTAATTGTGGCAGGTCATTTTTCGTTTGTGTGTATATGTGTGCATGCGCTTTAATGAGAAAGAGGCTTTTTAAGGCTGCTCACCTGCTGTCTGTAATGAACCCTAAGGGACTCACTACAGTGCACACCACAGAGGAAACACACGCACACACACACACAGATAAAAATCACCTGCACCCAGCACCTGCAGTAGTTATTTATTCACTGCCAGTTTTGTAAAATATTGCGTTGTCACGCATATATGACATCAGTTTCATACCTTTTTAGTGTGAATCCCCAGACTGTGAAATGGATAAAATCTCATGTGTTCTTTTTCTGTTCTATGCCATTCTGGGCCTCATTCATAATAACATAATAATGACATAATAATCCTACTTGTGAAGTCAGACATGCTCCAAGGCTACCCCTGTGTACATTTAACCTGCATCAGGCCAAATGAAAATAAACCAGCTGTGCGAGAATCACTTTCTCTGCTGCCTGGGTTATCTCTGGTGCCAGGGATAAAGATGGAAGATATTAAAGAGAGTCTGCGTAGCGTGTAGTGGCCAGCAGCTGCTTATAGGCACTGTGTTTTTTTTTTTGTGTGTGTGTGTGTGTGTGCATGCATTCTGGCTACCCTAATGCTTCATTTTTCTGACATTGTGCATGAATAAACAAAAGCAGCATGATGCTCTCCACCTGGAGTCTCTCCAAACCTTGTCCTCACACACTCGTACACACAAACACCAACTCGCGCACACGGCAGCCCCCTCGCTACGTATGTGCAGTGACAATGGAGTCAGGCAAACAGTGTAGGGCGAGAGAGAGGGGAAATGCTTTCTGTGATTGGGACTCTTTTGTGTCCGACGCAGATGAAAGAAGGAAAAATAAGAGGGGAGTGGTGATGTCGTTATTCTGCCTTATGTCAGGTGCTACACAAACACACAGATACGCTCTGTTTGTTTTGTGCATTGAAAGAGATGCTCCGAAGCGCTCTTTGTGTGCAAGGTTGGGTGGACACGCACACACACATGTACACACACATGCAGACAGAGGGTTAGGTCTAGGGAGGGATGTTGCTTGTCCCCCAAAGAGCCCTTACCACGCGGGCCACTACCTGAGGGAGCAGGGCCGGCACGCGCACAACACAAAGCCTGCAGCTGCTAATGAGCTACTGTTGTACACTTTGATGAAATATAATTGCATTACGGTGGGTAAATAAAGGCGGCGCATGTTGTCACAGCATATGCTACCCAGTGTCACAACAGGAACAACAAGCTGGAGGTGAAAATCTCCAGGGAGCAGAAGGTCTTGCTCTGAGCCACAGGAGATCCAACTACACTCCTCCTCCATTATCTCTGTCACTATCACTTTTCTCTCATCTTTACCTGGCGGTTTTCAATTTCTACAATTCTGCTTTGACCTACCTTGCCTCTTTCTAGCTGAATATATTGTACACTATCCAGCTGAAGAATGTGCTTAAACTGCAGTCATGTGTTTAATACAGCAGACTCGCCTTTAAGTATAATTGTGTATTTTATATTACTTTGTTGTGTCATTTAGCTGTAATATTTGAGTATATATAAACTGAGATTTGCTGTCTTAATGCGTATCTCCAGGCCATCCGTCTTTCACTGGAGCAGACCTTACCACCAGAGCCCACGGAGGAAGCAGGAGAACCGATCAGTAAATTGCGTATCCGGACGCCCAGTGGCGAGTTCCTGGAGAGGCGTTTCCTGGGCAGTTGCAAGCTCCAGGTCCTTTTCGACTTTGTGGCTTCCAAAGGCTATCCATCAGACGAGTTCAAACTACTCACCACTTTCCCTCGTAGAAACGTGAGTCTGCATACACCCAAACCTACACCATCGCTCTCCAGCCATAAGTCCTCCTTCACCTTGAGCAAACTGAATATCCTTGATGGTGATATTAGAAGGTCTATTTTTAATACTAAATCACCTTTAATTCTTGTCCACCTGTGGGGTAGTAATTAAAGTACAGACACTAGATTGTGTGTGTGTCTGTGGGGGGGTCATTGTGTGTGAGTGTTACAGCTCAGCAGGAAAAACAGAGTGTATAATTGGCTAGTTAATTCTACCATGTGGCTAGAGTTTGTTGCTTGACTTTAATCCCTTACTGTTGTGCACACGTGCTCGGGCATGTGTTTCTCTACTATAGGACTCTACAAATACTCACACACCTGCACATTAATTAAAATCTGTGCATCAGTAATTAGTATTTTCATTTCCTTTTTTTTTTTTTTTTTTTTTTACATCTATCCACAAGTGCATGCATAATTTTCAGAATATTAATTAGGGTCTTTGATGCAGAAAAGCACACTGGCTACTTAGGATACAGTCAGCACATTTCTCCTGTGTGAGTGGGTTTTTCTCCCGCACGGTCATTAGAGAGCTGGGTGTGCTTGCTCTGCGGCAGGTAGATAACAAGCATTGCCCTTAACGACCTGACTAATTAACAGCATGGAAACAGAAATGGGCTTTCCATTAATCAGGAGAAGTGTGCAGGCCTGCCCAGACAGCATGCCATCCGAGCCCATGGGGACCTGGAGGACGGTCCCCTCAAAAAAAAAAAACAGGCATGCATACATGGAAAGAACAAAAAAAAGCACTCGTTAGGCTCTCGTGTAATTATACGGCAACACTATTAATAAACGTTTACATTAATATACATATACCATAATCAAATGTGTATATAGTTGTTAAACCAGCACTTTATGCATCACGTGCATGATAGCTTTGCTTCAGGAACCAGAGGAGAGCTGAGAGTGTGGTGAAAAGTGTATCCAGCGTTAGAGTGAGTTTACAGAGTTGAGCGCGGAAAGACTGGCAGTGTTTCTCACTGTGAACACAGTGCCCAAGTTTAATCCTCCTCCCCTCTCTGCCTCTCTCTAGTTCTTCTTGCTGTAATTAAAATCATCTCTTCCACAGACTCCCCATCCTTCCCTCAGGATTAGAGCTTGCAGCACTATTGCATTTGTAATTCAGCACAAATGTTTAAACTTCATCTCTCCCCTTTTCTATTTTTCGGCTCCACACCCAGAACCCATGCTAACTGCCAGCAATAAGTGAGTGAACAAACAGAGATGGGGTCTATGAGGTGGGGGAGGAACCTAGTAGCCGAATGCTGCTGTTTCTCTATCTGTCCTTGCTGCCTTAGAGCTCGTCCTTTGTCAGGTCCTGTTTGTTCTCTCCTTCTTTTTGAGCACCTGCCTTCGTTGGGGGAGAGCTAGAGGAGGGATTAGCACTAGCTTCTGCATTCTCCATCTATTCATATGCTCTTTAATGCAATGCCAGAGTTCCATAGGCCATCACACCCTATTCATACTGTCTTCAATACCATGGCACAGCAGTCTAGGCTGATGTTGGGAATCGGTACAAGTTCTAATTTTTGACGTCCATGATGACTTCTGTAATGGCTTTTGAAAGGTTCTCCTCAACCCTTTTTTTTTGTCTTTAGCAGCTATGGTCGCTGTCTGAAAGTGAAGCTCTCCCAGACCGATTCAATGTGTGTTTTAAGTTTGGCGTCTCGGATGTTGGCGTGCAGTTCTGTTTGTGTGTTTAGATTGGCCCTTCGCCTGTGATGTGTAGAGCCTCTCTCGCAGCCGTGCTAAAGGCTAGCCAGGAGGCAGGGCTGTGCACTCTGCCAGGGAACAAGTTCTCTTGCCTGTGACCCCCGCTTTAGCCGTGCACCAACTTCAGCTAACGCTAACACCCTTGCTACCCTCCTGCAGCCTGATAATGATCCCCCACTGCTTTCCTAATTGGCCAAATAAACACTTCACAACACAGTGCTAAGTCAGACCTGGCTATTGGATTTTAATTAATGGTGAAGGGCCCTAAATGGCTTCATTACAAACGCGTTGTTTCAGCTGCACGTTTTGCCCCGTTTTGAAGCCAGTTTATTGCCCATGCGCTGTTTATTTTCTTTTGACTCCTTGCAGTGTATGGGCCAATTCTTTTGATTCAGACTAATGAAGTGCAATATTTATCTGACTGCCTTTTGAAGTGGCGATGCCGAGCTAAACAAAGCCAGAATTACATCACTGAGAGCTCAGCTGCTGAGTTCATTGTTAATTTACTTTAAATGTTTTGTGCACTTCAACAGTGCCGTTCTAATTTAGTTTGTTTTTTGCTTAGTCTGCCTTGTATAGGTTTGCTCTGTAGACTCATCTTCATAACATCCACCTGCTTTATTGTGAAAGAGCCGTATTGTGATTTTAATTAGTTTGTTCCACGGTAATCCTTAAACATTCTTTTACTGAAATTAATTTTGCCACTTGGCAGCTGCGCATGATGGCAGTAAATCCTGTTTCTGCTGCATGTACGCTACATCACTGCCAGAAAATAAAAGTGTATTGTTTGACTTTCTCCATAAAACAAATATTCACACTCATTTATTCTTTGATGTTTTTTTAACACCGGTGTTTAGATTGTAGGTTCAGCCTTCATTAAACCTCTTTTTTTCTCGGCCTACACACTGAAATTATTATGACTGTAGTATCTCCAGCAGAGCTGAACCTAATTAAACACTGTTGATGTAAATTGAACTCTGTAGGAGTCAGTATATGTGCACTTGAACCCTTATACCGCTGACATACCTGGCACAAGTCAAAGTCTCTTTGTCTTTCTTTTTTTTTTTTTTTTTTTTCTCTCTTTAGTTCTGTTTCTGCAACCTCTTGGGTCACCAGGGTGGCTGTCTGTCTTGTTTTTGTTGACCTGTGTGAGGCCGTTCAGGATGAGTTTGTTAAAGGTTTAGGCGGATTACCTGCCATCAACATCATCAGAGCCTAAAGAAAACAGCCGGCAGCCATGCAAGGCTCTGCTCACTCAAACAGCCACTTCTTTCCTTTTAATAAACCTTCCCAGGATTAGAGAGATAAATCAGCCCATCCTGAAATGAGCCCACTTCATATGTTTGCTCTGTGTGTGTGGTGTGTCTGTGTGTGTGTGTGTGTGTTACCCTGCTATGATCATTGTTACCTAGAATAGTCTAATATAATTGGTGAAGGGCAAGCAGAAGGTTCTGGAGAAACAAACAAGTGATGAGGAGAGAAGAGAGGGAGAAGAGGAGATAAAGCGCGAGACACATAGAGAGGACTAAAGCAACAGATTTGTTTGTTGACAGATGCTCTGCTCTTATGGTCTGTTAATTGGCTACCAATGTAAACAATCACCCATGGCATCTGTCTCCTGCCATAGAGTGACACCTTGTTTCTCTGTTTTTTTCTCCCTCTCTTAAAGAGAACAGTCATCAAAACACTCAGCCACACCTGTGCCACCCTGTACCCATTTGCTTCTACCTGATGCTGGGGTGTTATAGCAGCATTTCAGGTTCATTTACATAGGCAGTATTTGTGAAGTGGTACACAGGAGGGGGGAGAGAAAGTGGGGAGTGTTTTTTCAGTGCCATCTTGCCCGTCTGTCTTTTCTCTCTTGTATATCCTTCTCTCTCTCCCCTTTTTGCCTTCCTGCACTGGTGTTGTCTCACCCTTCTCCTGCTGTCGAATGCCACCTCCTCCCCGTGTCGCACTGTGCCCTCAGGTCATGCTTGTGAACAAAGGGCAGCGATCACACACTCAGATGACTTTTGGGGGCAACAAAGCAAATGTGCTGTTATTGGTGTACCTACACTTACATCCCTTGAGAGACGCAACCTGCTGGGGAGCCTCTCTGATCTTCCCGACTTCCATCAGGGCTGTGCAGAACAGCAGCTCTGTCAGAGGGCTTGCAACCCTGTCCTAATGAGACACCTTGATATGAACATGAATGACTCCATTTACTGCTGTTCAGAAAACAGTCAGAGGATTAATGAGTTGGTATGTGTGTGGAGTTCATTATAAAGGGCAAACATTTTGAGAATACCGTTATTGGGGCTGCAAACGTATTTAAAATAAATTTTTTTATAGCATCCCGTCATGGAGGACTGTGTAAGAGTGTATACTCTGAGAGGCAAGAAATATTTCATTTATCTTTCTGAACTTACTTATGAACTTATCTTTCATCAGTCAGGTTGAATTTCTATAGAATGTCATTCCTAAGACATTTATTAATCCATCACCTCTTAAAATTCATTCTCAGACACTCGGTTTTTCAATAAAAAGAGAAAGGCTCCAAGCTTTATTGCAGGTTATATCTTCAAAGTATACACCTGGGCATTGGTCCGGATTCATCTTTATACTCTTGACCAGCGGTGGTGAGAGATCACCCCTCCTTTTTTTCAAATCACATAGGTCTGCTTGACCACCATTACAAACTGAATCTCTTTCTTTCTTTTTTTTTTTTTGTTTTAAAGTTGTTTTCCTCTGCTCTGCTCCTGGAACTCAAGGTCAGATCTCTACTAAAAACGTATCTTTCCCACAGATACAGATTTTTTCCAATTGAGGAGATAGCTCCTTAATCTTAATTAGCCTGGCCTGTTGTTACTTAGCGTTTTCTCCACAACTCTTACCTTAAATAACCTCTCCTTAAAGTTACCAAACTTTCCAGTCATTGTAATTAGTTACTAATTCATTCATTTTTACCAATCAATTACCACCAAGAACCAGCACACTTGGATTCCCCTTTAGAAGTCATTCCAAATAACACATGAAGAAGCATGAAGCAGAACTGAGTTTTATTATTTTGTTGTATATAAGAGTTGTATAAAAATAAATCTGTTCTCAAAGGACATTTTTTAGGAACAACATACTAAGAACAGCCAGAACAGCGTCAGTTCTTCATGGCATGGAGACGCTGGTCCATGTTGACGAAATTGTATAACATAATTGTTGCAGATTTGTCGGCTGCACATTCAGCTCCTGTTCTGTCACATAAAAATTCAGGTCTGTTGACTGGCATGGCCATTAAATTCCACTGAACTCAATGTCATAAACAGTTTGAAGTATTTTATGACATGGCCATTATTATGCAGGACATAACCATTCTATGACGGGTACATTTTCTCTGAAAAGGGATATACATTAATACACAGGCTGTGGCATACAAATGTTTGATTGGTCTTAAACGGCCCAATGTGTGCCCGGGAAAACATTCGTCACATCGTACACTAGGAGCACCATGGAGCCATGCTTTTCACTCCAACTTCTAAACCTACTTTCTGCATGTCACAGCTCAGATCAAGATTCATCATAACAGGCAAAATTTTCCAGTCTTCAGCTTCCTGATTTAGAGAGTCTGCCGTCTCTGTAGACTCAGAGTCTTGTTCTTGGCTGACAAGAGGGTAACAGTTGCAGCACGTCTGCTTTTTTTGCTCACCATGGTTGTAAAAGTGGTTCCTGTCAGCTCTAAGCATTCTGGCGATTCTGTTTTGACCACTCACATCAACAAGGCATTGTGCACGGCAAACTGAAGCTCACTGGATAGGATTTGTTTTATTTTATATTTTTAAAATAATGTTCATCAGCTGCGCATAGACTTCCACCATAACCTTTTGCTCACACCAGCAATTACTTGTTAAAACTTCCATAATTTCTTCATTTTCAGCTAGAACCGGTGAAATGTGATGGGTTGAGCAATGCAAACGTGCTAAACATTGCATGCAAATAGGAAATATAGCTACACTGTGATTGTGTGTGAGTGAGGGAAGTATAGTTTGCTTGTTTTACAGCCTCTTTTTGTTACAGTTGTTTGTTCCTAGTTGCAACTTCCAATCCAACAAGTGTTAAACCAATCAGCCATAACATTAAAATCACCTGCCTAATATTGTGCAGGTCCCCTTGTGCTGCCAAAACAGCTCTGACCTCTTGAGACATGGACTCCCCAAGACCTCTGAAGGTGTGCTGTGGCATCTGGGACCAAGATGTTAGCAGCAGATCCTTTAAGTCCTGCAAGTCGTGAGGTGGGGACTCCATTGATCAGACTTTTTTTGTCCGGCACATCCCACAGATGCTCGATCAGATGTTCCTCAAAACATTCCTATCAATTTTTGCTGTGTGGCAGGGCGCATCATCCTGCTGAAAGAGGCCATTGCCATTAGGGAATACCATTAACCATTGGGGTGCATGTGGTATGCAACAGTGTTAAGGTAGTTGGTGCATGCCAAAGTAACATCCACATGAATGTCAGGACCCAGCAGAACATTACTCAGAGCATCACACTGCTTCCACTGGCTTGCCTTCTTCCCATAGTGCATCCTGGTACCATCTCTTCTCCAGAATAGTGATGCACACCCACCCGGCCATTCACTTGATGTAAAAGAAAATGTGATTCATCAGACCAGGCCACCATCTTTTATTGCTCTCTGGTCCACTTCTGATGCTCATATGCCCATTACTGGTGCTTTCAGTGGTTGACAGGGATCAAGCACTCTGCAACTATGCAGCCCCATACACAGCAAGCTGTGATGCACTGTGTGTTCTGTCAACATGAACTTTTTCAGCAGTTTGTGCTACAGTAGCTCTTCTGTAGGATTGGACCAGACAGGCTAGGCTTTGCTCCCTAAGTACATCAGTGAGCTTTGGGCACCCATGACCCCTTCAACAGCTCACCGGTTGTTCTACTAACCACTGCGTACTAGGAACTAATGCAAAAAAACAAATGATTTGGAGATGCTTTGACCCTGCTTCCATCACATCAGCTTCGGGAACCGACGATGCACTTACGCCTAACATATTATGTATATAACATAACACCCCATGAGAGGTGCCATTGTACCAAGATAATCACTGTTATTCACTTCATCTGTCAGTGGTTTTAATGCTATGGCTATTCAGTGTATTTGCTGTGTTATGACAGGCATAAAGTTATTGATGAACCAACTAGCATAGCAGTGGAATTTCTGCCTCCAAGATGTTATAGGTTTTGATGAGCAAATGTGTTTGGCACTATTAGACAGTGATGCCCGGTGAAGAATTTTGAACTTATAGCAAAAATACATTTCTGTTATAATAATAATAATAATAATAATAATAATGATTATGATTTTCCATTCTTTATTACAGTATTGAATATTCCATATTGGAATTGTTGTTCTAAGTAAACAGTTATACAGTTTCTCATTAAATTGAAAAACACTGAAGTACTCCTAAAGTGTAAAGTGTTTTATTGCATTCAGCTTAGAAGTCTGTGGTCTGACATTGCTCTAGTAAACAGAATGCATTCTGCTGTGATGCTTTATGACTCTGTAATACTGAGTCATAGAACTGTAATACTGAAAACACATTCTTGCCACTCCGAGGCCGCTGTGTTAATTACTAATGTGGGGTAAGACTAGGAGGTCTGGTGAGTTTGGAATAGAGGTCTTAGCACAGGTGTGAACACAAACCCTATGTAACAGGAGAACCTCCTGCTATTAGCTCACTACAATCAGTTTGCGTCTCACTCGTTCTTGCTTGCTCTCTCTCTTGCTCTCTCTCTTGCGCTCTCTCTCTCTCTCTCTCTCTCTCTCTCTCACTTTCTCAGATCTGGTTCTGAGAAATTTTAGTATCTGTCTTCAGACCTTTGATCATATCACCCCCACCACGGTGTTCCTGTCATGTAGGTTAGCATGGGTTCAGACGTATAGGTCCACCACATGGTCCCTCCATGCTCCCTCCCTCCTCTCCCCATCTTGCTGTGTATTTGTTTTGGATTGGTGCATGTGTAATAACAAACAGGGTCTATCTCAGAAGGAAATGGGACACTCAGTGCTCATGGTGATGTGATCAGATTACTGCAACTCTGGTTCATGGTTTCAGAGACACAGACCCCACACAGTGCCCACCATAGCCCACACACAGCAGGCAATCACCTACACATACATTTGACATTCAAGAGGGAAGTAGTCCTTATTAAGTAAGAAGTTGACCATGGTTCAATTAATGGATATTCACTTTATTTGTGCACACTTGACATTTTACAATACTGTTAAAAGACTGTCTTTATTGTTGTGTTTTTGTTAGTAGCTTTGTTGTTTTCTCTCTTCCTCACCAGATAACTCAGTTAGACCCAGCATGGACGTTGTTGGAAGCCAAACTCTTCCCTCAAGAGACCCTCTTTCTGGAGGCCAAAGAGTAGGACTGACTGCACTTGGACAAATCACACAAACAATGAAGAACTTTAGCATGGTGTCCACAGAGAACAGCCACACGCAAACACACTCACAGTACGTCGTACATGAATAATGAGTGTTTATGATTCACACTGAAGCTTTCACAAGCACAGAGATACTGACACTCACACACAGAACTGTCATGTTTTTCTCCACTCACTGAGATGATAAAAAAAGAAAGGAAAAAAAAAACAGCCGTGGAGTCTCAGAACAGCATCACAGGTGAGGTTGATCCTCTATGGCTGCTTTTTAGACCTGATTTGTGCAAGAAAACAGTTACGTAAATAATAATAAATAAATACCCAAACATGCTGGTATGTGACAAGCAAAGAGATATTTCGTGAAGAACTCTGGACTATTCCCCCCCCCCCCCTTGTTCTTTGGCCAAGCCGTATGGAGTGCCAGCTATATCTGCATTTCCTCTTTACCAACGATCAGAAATTGTTCTCAACACCTTAAAAGATCCTCCATGGTCAGTTTTCTCCCTCCCAGTTTTAGGTTTGATGCTGTATTAGTTTTAGTTGGATACATTATAAAATGTACATATGAACATGTGTCAATTTCATGGTGCTTATTTTTTAATGGCACTGTGGGATTTGGTAACAATAAAAGAGTCTAGAGAGCACTATTAATTTGGATTTTGGAAATGCAGAAAAAAAAGGTTGTTTCCTTACAATCAAATTAACAAGGTATGCACTGACAGCCCATCTGTTGCTGAACAGAATTAGGGACGTGCAGAGAATTAGGGACGTTTATTGTGCCTTAGCTTATAGTCATTTGTGTAACTTGATTCCAATCATACGTTACGCAGTGACCTTTGGATCTAATAGTGTCACTTGGGAAATGAGCAAAGTGAAATCTTTGAAGTTCGTTTGTTGTTTTTTTGAACAGGCATGTGATTTGCTAGGAGGAAATAATGCATTTCTATTTGCAATGACCTCTATCTTCACAGGTGCAAGTTTTCTGGTTCCTCAAGTCTAGGCAACAATAGCTTTTCTTTTGAAAATATAAAAAGTCTGTTTTAAAGCTGGTAAAAGAAAAATAGCTATTTAGGGTCTCGTATAAAGCAGAACCTGGAATTGAGGCTTTGTTTTATTTATGACGTGTAACTGCAGTGACTGCACTGATCTGTCATTGGGAATAACTGAAATGAGTTCTGCTATCTCTATATATATTTTTTGCAATAATGCTGGAGGGTTTAGACAGATATACCCATATGAAAGTCAAACAAATGGTTGGATGAAATTGATTCATTGTCTTGTTTTTCAGCTGTGTTTTTCCAGACTTCTGTCTATTATCTGCCACAAAGGCTAATTTTCCCTGTTCAGCTCTGAGATTAAAAGCTTACCGCACCATCTGCAGCGCTGTTCATCGCACAACCAAATAGAAGTTTGAGTGAGAGAAATGAAGTTTAAGTCTTCAGCCAGTCTCAGCGACCTTGTGTGGAGCTTAGAGAGGTTGGGGAAACATGTTTGGGCATTGTGCACATTAGCTTGTGTGTGGTGATGCTTCTGTTTAGCATGCAACACACGTTTCAGTAAATGTTCTAAACTGTAATGTATTCTGCGTACTCCTTCTTACACAGTGGAGCTATGTGACAAGAAATGTTTCATACAGTGAGGGCCGTAATTATTGACACTCTTGATAAAGATGAACAAAAACGGTGTGTAAGCACTTCACTTCACACTTTGGGGAAAACACATATATTGTAATGTATTTATTGTAAATCAATTGTTTTGTGTACCAATGTGATTTTTTTTTTTTTTTTTTAATGGAGTTAAGTTTTGATGTTATATTACAACCTTTTGGCCAGAGCCCCAGTGGCATTTAGGCAATCAAGGTACTTTAGTTTATTTGTAACTGTCAATAAAGGCTTCAGGCAACTAATGGTCTGTTAAAGTGGATGTGATGGTGTAGCCCTGTTGAAACTGTTGGACACCAATATGTGACCAAATATACATTTTCTAACTCCTGTGGATTGTTAAAAGCAGATCGCTCACCAGGTAAGGCAACATGCTCCTGGGCACTTTTTTGATCATTTATTCAGCAATTCAGCAATCATTTTTTTCCTTTCCACATTGATGAATGAAAAACATTCAGGATGAAACCTTTCTAGAGCACAGTGAACCCTGAACTCAAGAAACTGCTACACAGCTTTTTCTTGTAATACGTTTGAATTTTAATCCAATCTGATTTTTTTTTTTAAATCCCCTTATTTTTGCATTTGAGCATTTCTCTAATAGAGATCATATTTTATTTTAAATATCTTATTTGTTCATCTTCATCAAGGGTGCCAGTACATTTGCATGTCTTCTGAGAATGTGTTCAAAGAGGAAAATTCACAAGATGTAACTAAGTGTAGTGTGTGGCAGAATGCTTTGTTGATTAATGCAGAGCAACTGAGACCAATAACTGGGTCATAATCAAGTATTTTTAGATTTAGTTAGATTTAGTGTATTTAAGGTGTCTTAAACCTTTCTACCTTGCATCTTTCTCATTCCAAAGCTGCCTCAACACCACTCTTAGTTCGCATGCAAAGAATTTCAAAAGGCAAAAGCCTTTATCTTACCTTTTACCTTACTTACCTCGTGTCTTGATCTTTACTACATTCCCGCAATCACTCACAAACCAGTGTTACATTTCTCAATAGTTATTTTACCAGGTGAGCAAGACGAACTAAAAAATTACAATGTGTTCAAGATTATAAAATGGTCTGCGAATGTATTAGACTATGTATTGTCTCAGTATTTGAGGCCAAAATCTCACCAAGTCAGGGGCAGGAAAGGGATCCTGATACTAGACCCTTCTGATGCTCTTTACATTAAAAAAAGTGTGAGGACCAATCCTAATAAGCATTTCTGTTTACTGAAAAAATGGTTGAGTTTTTTCAGCATGCATTGTGATTTTTGCTTGCTCAAATATGCTGGAAATAACAATAGCTAAGCTTTAACTCATTTGTCCTGCTTTTGCTTGGTTAGTCCTGTGTGCTGGTTCACAGGGAGCCCAACGGTGTGTCCGAGTATCATGTCTGCGTGCAGAGCGAAAGGCGTTGGCATGTAAGCCACACGGCTTGTCAGGGTGAAGTTTCACTGATGCTCACTGGTGCAGAAATGACAGGTAACTCCTTTAACCTGAGGCACTAATGCTGATTGTGAAGCCCATGTGATGTGTGATATTACTGTTTCAATCACTGAGTGTTTCACTAATGTGCACAGACGTGGGCTTTGTACAGACACAACTATCCTTAATGGGTTGGTTGGAAGTACTGATAATAAGAGAGAGTGATGATGTTACTTTCAACTTGATCCAACTTGTCTTTATTTGCAGCGGGAAGGAGGGAGGGAGGAAGGGAGGATGTGTTTTGAGCAAAGTGAAAAGAGACCAGAGATTTCCACACCTCTAATAATAAGCTTGGTGTTTAAAAGTCGCAATCTACTTTTTAATGATGTGTTAAAAAACCATTAAAGCAGAATTAAACATAAAATTGTTCAAATACTTTAATGATGTTAAATCCCATATCACAGGCCCAGAACTTCAGCTGAGCATATAGGATACCGATGACTGATTAAAACAATATGCACCATTTTCAATATTGTTTCAGTAGACAGTTTTCACTGATGACTAATGTGATATTATTATTAGCAAGGAATTTACCACAATTAAAAAAATATTATTATTATTTATTGCAGTTGTATGAAAACAATAAATTAGACCACCGTTTGAAGAGCCAGATCTCTTTTAAGAAAGTTTGCTAATAAAACTGCTGGAAATGCATCTTGAGTTCCTTCTATTTATTGTTTAAAGCTAAGAGAGATTTATCATTCAGCTAACACAATAAAACAAGTAATTTGATCTAGTTTAACATTTTAGCAATCAATATCAAATAAATTTGAGCAATTTACACTTTGTGAACTATTTGACTTTTAAAGCACAATAGCGGAACAAGAATCCTCTTCTATCTATGGAGAAGCAGTATTTGAACTCTGACCTTTAATCTTCTCTTCAATATTATAAGAGATCAGTAGTCAAACACATCGACATCTCAATCAGCACCAAAGAACAGGCGTCTGTCAATCATATGTAGGCCCCGCCCACTACCTGGTCCATGCTGTTCTGTCCCACACTTCAGCTTCCTTCAGAACTCACAGCGCTGCTAACCTTTCGGGTGGCGGCGCGATGCTCCGGCGACAAAGGGGAAGCGTTCAATAATGTTTAACCAGTCTTTAAGGGTCAAGAATGCTGGCCCTCAGTAGAAGAACACAATTCCTAGCGCAGGCGCTCTCCCCCCTTTGAAGCGGCTTTCTGATCCCACAGCATTCCGCCTTTCACATCCACGCAGGCCGCCATGCTAAAATCCCAGACTAAACTAACCTGGCGGGTCACTCAAAGTTTACTTTCTCAGACGTGCTGGCTCTTAAAGACCCACAAAGAAACGGCTTATACAGCCGAGCACAAAGCACATCATTTCTCTATCGCGTTGTGCCGTTAAATATATAGATTTTAAAGATTTCGTTATTCTGTATGCTCACAAATCAGATCGGACAATGTTGTCTCTTGTCGGACGTGAGCTGACGATGTATAGAGATGGGGGGCCGAGAACAGTTAACCTGAGTTGAAGTCATTATTAAGGTTTTCATTTGTTTAATACAAATGAACCAAATCGCAGTTTGTGTTCTGTGCGTCCTTCTTCTTTTATCAAACGCTTTAAGCATCAGGTCTGTCTCTTTAGCTTTGTCTGATCCCGTGTTTTGCCGCCTCAGGGAAACGTTATGCAGGTATGAAAATCATATTCTAATTAAAAACATCAAAATGCTTTGTTGTAATTGAAACAACAACAACAACAATAATAATAAGTAACCAATAAAAAGACCCAAGACAAGTGTGCTTCACTTGCTTAAAATAAAAAAGTAGAGTCTTTGAATAATAAAATATGCAGAGAAGCGATGAAAGTCTACTACGGTGTCATCCAAATGCAAATTGATTCACAAACTAATAACAGAGTTAAATATAGGGTTCTTCTATATTCTGTGTATCTTGATTGATACAGTCAAATTAAACTTTTGAATATCAGACCATATACCGTATAATGTGGTCCAGGAGTAATATAGAGAAATATACAATTTTGTTCATCTTTACAACAATGTATTAGCTACCAAAACGTGTACAATATGTTTTAGAAGCATTCGTGCAGGAAACTTTTTTCATTTCTGTCATTTAAATGAGTATAGGCTACTAATAATTAAGCCATGGTGCACACTATGCAGCAGTACGCTCCGATCTCTTCCCCCCAAATTACACATCCTTTTACACATTACACCGTATTGAGTAATTCTGTAATATGTGATCGTCTTAAAAATAACAAAATGAAAAAAAAGAAACTATTGGCTTCTAAGCCATAATATGCCACATCAGGGAAACGGTGAATTTGAGATGAAGCATAGCCTGTCCCTAGCTTTCTTAGGCTACTAAGTTTTACATTAAGTGGTATATGGCATTAACACACAAATATTCAGGCCTACAATGGAAAACCTCACATTATTTCAATTTTATTAGGCAAAGTTTTCATAATGCGTCACGTCCATATAGCAATCTATAACTACTTCAGAAATCTTTTAGTAAAGCCGATGCTAATAACTTAAAAGAATAAATGCTATATTTTCTCACCCACAAAATGCAAAATTTAGTTATTAACCTATTTATAGTTCTGATCTTAAACGGACGTTCACGGGTTATTGTATTTTATTGCACAATGCCTAACATTAACAAGGATGGAAGCAGTGGAGTTTCTTTACAGTATCAAAAAATATTTGACATTTGTCCGTTTGCCAACACAAGTTCATAATATATGTCATTATCCTATAAAGACGCCCCGATATAATAACTTAATTAACCTGCTTTTTAAATTATCTAATGAGTCTCTTCTATTTTCTATATTAACGCCTAATTTAGCACACCTGATTTAGTTAATCAGTCAGCCAGACCGATATCTCTTGAAATAAAAAAAGTTAGTGTTTTATAATAACATTTGTTCTTATGTGTCTTATGTGTGATTAGCGAATTAAGAGGAATTATTCAATACTGGGGATTTTCCTGTGTGGTAAATTTTGTCAGATGCTATAATTAAAAATGACCATTTTTTAACCTAATACAACCACGTCAACGAAACAATGCTGAAATTGAGTAACAGATATCTTGGAGTGACCCTGTACTGACTTCAAGCAGGTTTATTATTATAGGTTATTATTCTGCCCTTTGGATACTTTGGCTAGTAGTGTTTTTACCTGTTGATGAGGGTTGTCTTTACATGATCTACTAAACATTTACGGGGAAATAACAACTGTTGAAACTTTAGATCTTGCAGCTTCATCTGAGGAGAAAATTCTGCGGAAGGAAAGGGGAAAAAATTCAAGCTGTGGTATTCGGATTATGGCGGCGTGGATAAAGCATTAAATGGGGCTAAAGAGGTTTGAATGGACGCAGTGGCGTGCGAACTGAAGCAGAGTAATTATTGCTTCATAATTGTGTTCTTTTCCTTTTTTTGAGAGAATCGCGCAGCGGAGCCCCACTCGGAGCGGTTGTGACATTTAGGAGGCCAGTCTTTGTGCTGAACACTTCAAGTTTAAAAAACAAGGGCAATTGAGTCGGCAGAGCTCAAAGCTGCGGCCATTGTCCACGAACACATTGAGTTTGGATTTGAGGACAATGGTGTTTCTCAAATTTCTAGCAAAAACCTATACTCCATCTGTGATCTCAATGAGCGTTCTTTCACCGGGCTCCTTCTTTTCTGTTCGGTTCGCTTTGTAAAGGGCGGCAGATGTGGAGGACTGGACAGTTTTAATTGGCTGGTACCTGAAACGCGCGCACGCAGGCGCGCAGCTTTCTTGCTGCTAATTTAGTAAGCTTTCAACATGAACGCACTTAATACTATTACAGATAGCATGCCATCGTAGGATAACTCAAGAATCGATAACTACTGAAATGCGTTTAATCTGGTCAGTAGACGTTTAAATAAAGCATTTAGATCATGCTGGTTTCATCACACACCTGATTATTATAATATAAATAAAAATAAAAAATAATGTGCTCATTTATTAAACGTATTCCTTTTTTTATAAAATCAGGGAAAAGAGAAAATGAACACCCTTTAACTTCGTAGTCATTGTAAAGGATTATTTTGCGCAGTTTTAATGGCTGTGTGCTGTGCCTCGAGGGGGATGCCTGAGCTCGGGTGAGAGGCCAGCCCGGAGCGGCAGCTTTTTTCTTGTGAACAAGAGGTTAACAACCTAATGAGGACTTGGTGATGAGATGAAGCGTGTAAATGCGCACCGGTTTTTCGTGTACCCCCTGGATCTGCTACTCTAACCTCTGCTGCGCTTCGCACACTCTCACCGTTTCAGCAGGAGTTCCCGGGAGGCAATACAGCTCCAGGCGCGCTCGGGCCGGCCAGTGGCGGTGAGAAAGGTCGCCACAAAAGCTCGCCGGGGTACTAGAGGAACAGAGACATGCTGTTACATATGTTGGGTCAAGCATCCCTTTTGTGCCGCTTTCAAAAAGGTGTAAAACTCAGTCATCTGTGGAGTTTCTAAAGGGGATGAAAGGCCTGTATGGGTTTTTGATGCACAGGTCTGATGAACTGTTTGAAAGAATGTTGAATTTCTTAAGTGCTCACAGTCACTTTTAATTGCCCCAGGGGCATTTAATTGGAATTCAAAGATACCCGTTCAGTTAAGAGTTTTGTAGTAGCCCCTGTAAGTTGGGCTTTTATATACACATACACGCACCTTCTAAGAAAATTCAGAACCCTTAAGGGTTCCTTGCTTGTTCCTCTGGGGGAATTCTTAAAGTTTCTGGTTATAAACCTACAGCAGCGTTTCCTTGTCTGAACTTCGTTGAAAGCTAAAAACCCTCAACTATCCAAATCATTTTTTTCTTAAGTTCTCATTTTGTAGGCTGATTTGATTTGTTAAAATGATTATTGATATAAATAAAAAAAATAATAATATCATAATATAAATGCTTATGAGTTTATATTTTGATTAGCCCAAAATGGCAAAAAGTATCCTGGTACATTTTCTAGATTTATTCGGCTGTAAGGAAACTGCAGTGTTGTTGTAACAGAATTTAATGCAAAATGTAAAATGTTATACATAAATAAAAATATAGCCTATAATTTTTATGGTCATGTGTTCTACGAGAATGTTCCCTTTTCTTAACAATTAGATAGATAGATAGATAGATAGATAGATAGATAGATAGATAGATAGATAGATAGATAGATGGAAGGATGGAAGGATGAATAAATAAATAAATAAATAAATGCGCTGTTTAAATAAGTGTTTGTAAACAGATCTGCCCCCAGTTTGCCAGAGAGGCAGACTCAATTTAACAGTCAGCACCTACGTGCGGTTTTTGTAATGAGCACCGAATTGCTTCTTGGATGGCTATTTTCAGCCTTGCGAGAGCGCTGCCGAGATAATTACTTTGAATGTCAAAAAGATTTAGTTTAATATCGTCTCTATTAGTGGTGCTGGTTCAGTAATTAAAGGTGTGGATGAGAGTGGCGGTGGGACAGATGGCATTTGCTTACTGTGATTCCGTATGTAAACACAGAGAAGTGAGTGAAGGCGCAGGGGAGCTCAGAAACTGAGGAGCACTCTGCGGATACAGCACAGGCTTAAAAAACATACATAAGTGGAGAGGATGCTATGAAAGAGGCTTCATAAAATCAGACCAAAAAAAGTCCCTATATATTTCTGGAAATAAAAATTAAACGGCGTTATTGCTAAACAACAACAAAAAAAGATTAGGGGGAAATTGTCTAGAGCATCAATTTACTGAAACCATCATTCTGTTAAAGGGAACAGTGCTACATAGTACAGGACTAAACCGATCAAAATCACAAACTATGTTCTCTTACACATAGAGATTGCTTCAGGGTCTTGTACGTTAATTAAAATGTCCAAAAACATATTGCTTAAAAAATGCTTATGTAATTCAATTCTTTCAATAAAATCATGGAGAATAATTACTACTTACTTAGCCCCAAACAAGCTATTTCCAGTTTTTACGCAACAATATACATAAC
>JAOVYV010000030.1:5936969-5954689 GCA_025674545.1 Hassar affinis
TTTGGACTGTGGGAAGAAACCGGAGTACCCGGAGTAAACCCACGCGGACACGGGGAGGACATGCAGACTCCACACAGGAAGGACCCAGACCGCCCTACCCGGGGATCGAACCCAGGACCTTCTTGCTGTAAGGAGACGGTGCTACCCACCGAGCCACCGTGCCGCCCGCAATATATTTCAAATATATGCAAATATTTGAATTTAACCCATGTTTTGAACTAATTAAGAATGTATTGCAATATAAAAAATAGATTTGGATATGATTATATTCCCTTCATAGTAAAATACTGTATATGTCAGTGTAAGTGAAATAGACTGTAACTGTAAGTACATTTTATATTGCAATATATTCTTGAATATTGATCAAATTCAAATCCAATTGTATTTGTAACTGTAAGATTACAGTGCTAAGACAATATGTGCTCAGGCAGTACAAATGATTTTTACACATGGCTTTTAAACATAATCTTATTTTTAATATTTTAATACTAAATCATATTAAAACGTCTTATACTGCTGTTGAATTCTCAAATCTGATAGATCAGACGTTGTCGAGAAAATTTCTGTGACAGGAAATCTAACAATAGTGCAGCACCTGGAAATCAAAGTTTCATATTTAATGCCCTCGCTCTACTACTTTATTGGTTCTAGAGTAACGCCTCATACACAAGGAGCTGTATGCCAGATAATTACCATAATCTAATTCTGATAATAAATGTGCTATTATTTAACATGGGATTTGGAAATGCTGAAGCTTCAGGCAAATTGCTGTGTTGTAAGAGGAAGAGGAATAAAACACAAGACGTGCTATTATTTTTTCCGCTATAACACTATAACAGCCACACTGTCCTATAACATCAGTACTTGATGTGAAATGAATATTATACATTTAAAATGATGGATACTTTCATTTGAGTTGAACTTTTTGGCTATTCTGTGTATGAAATGCTGTGGTATGCATTAGTTAGTCAAAGTGCTGAGACACTGAAAAGAGCTTTCTGAATGCAGCCTAGGTGAGAAATGTGCCTTTGCATTCACTAGGGGTCCAAGTGTGTCTCTTTGATAAGAGGTGAACGTGAGGTGAGCTGCTGTTGACCCAGAAAGGAAGTTACGTATACAGGACAACCAGACACGACAGCAGAGAAAATTCTTACTAGGCTTCAGGTGAGACAGAATATGCTGTGCTTGTGTGTGTATGTGTGTGATTCAGATTAACGCATATGTAGTGTGATTTAATGGATCTGCTATATATGTATAATGAAATAATATTTGTAAAAGTATGAAGTCTATTTGCGATGTATGTGAAAAGGAAAACAAACGTTTTAGTAACGTGCTGAGCCACCACAAACTGCCTGAACAGCTTTACTGTGCCTTGCCACAGATGTGCCACTCCTGTCCAATAGTTTTAAACCAAAAGAATTAAGCATCTTCCACTACTCTCTTCCATTCCACAGATCTATGATGCTGGGATAAATTGTGCTTTTGATTGCAACTGCGGTGTGCTTAATGGCTTTTTGTTGTTTCTTTCTAGAGTTACCAGATTTGGGTAAACACAGCCTGTAATTTGTGAACCATTATCTGAATTAGATGATGATGCATCATTAGTGATAGGGAACTGAGAGAAGAGAGAGGAAATAGACAACCACTTTCTTTTCTTCCCAGTGGTATCATGGCCACTGGTTTTAGGCTGCTTGTGGCACAGCTCAGATCCAAGGTTAATGCTTTATTTAATCGCCACCCCTGGGTTGCACTTGGATGCTCTTTGTCTGCAGACGAATTGCTGATGCCATATTGGATTTTCAGCAACAGGCTGCCCATTTATAGTATTTTCATCAGAGTGCAAGAATCTGAACAGGTCTTACAGTGTTGACAGGTGTGAAAATCCATGAGAGCACAGAACATAAAATTGAGTGTGTGTTTGTGTGTGAGTGGGTAGACTGCTATAAAACATGTATAAAAACATTTGTAACCTAGGTGTTTTGACATAAGAACATATCTTTCCATGTGAAAAGCATTGTGTGACAGTGTCATTTTAGTTTTTGTCTTTGTAAGTCATGGTTCACTAGTTTGTATCAGACTTCATAAGAGAATTGTCAGACAGTTCAAATACAATTTTTCTCAGTGTCCAAAGAATTAGGTCTTTAGGTCTGAACTGTAGGTCACCACCTACAGTTCATAATATCATGAAAAGATTCAGGGAGTCAGGGGAAATCTCAGTGGGTAAAGGCTGCTGTTGAATGTGTGTGCCTCTAGCGGTATTGTTTGAGAAACCTTCATGCTACCGGGATGGACATAGCCAGATGGTCTTGGGAGTACTTTAGAAAATCAATGTCACTTAAGAGTCTACCACTGCATCAAGAAATGCAATCTGAAACTGTATTATCCAAAAAGGAAGCCATATATTAATTTTGTGCAGAAATGCTGACACGTCCTCTGGGTCCAAAGTCATCTGAGCTAAAGATAGTGGAAGTATGTTCTGGGGTCAGACGAGCCCATATTTCAGTTTGTTTCTCTGAAAAACAGATGTCGGATTTTCCATGCCAAAGATGAAAAAGACCATCTAGACTGTTACCAACAAAAATACGACAACAAAAACCATCATCTGTGATGACATGGGTGATCTGCATGTATAAATGAAGGTACCATTGATGTGGTGGATTTTGGAGAGACATGTGCTACCCTCAAGATGACGTCTTTTCTCATTCAGCATGAGTTACAACAGTGTGGCTTTGAGTGAAAGTGCTTGACAGGCCTGCCTGCAGTCCAGCGCATCATGAAGAGGAGATTCAGACAACAGTGATCATGGACTGTTGAGCAGCTCAAGACTTGTATTCAGTAGGAATGGGTAATAATTCCACTTGCAAATCTGCAACAATTAGTATCTTAGTATCTTCAATTCCCAAATTATTATAATGTATATTTACAAGAAAAGGTGATGTGACCCAGTGGTAAACATGCCTCTGTCACAATTTCTACATTTGGGTATGTTAAGCAAATAGAATTAAGTTTGTCAGTGAATATACTTTGTCCTTTTGTCTGTTAAATAAAGCTTCAATTAACAAATTACAGATTTTAGTTTTAATTGCATTTTTAGAAAGTGTGCCTATATATAGGCATAGGGATGGTGGTTCAAGGTCAGTTAGTGGGATCTTATCCTTCGCAGTGCCCAGACATTTGTTTTTGTGAAACCTGTGAAAGTGCCTCAATGGAAGAGTGCAAGCGAGTCGTGAAAATGTTGATGACAAACCACGTGTTGGAGACCCATCCACATCAAGAATTAGATGAACATGTGGCTGCAGTGATGTCTGTGCTGAACCATGACTGACAAATGAATGTCAGGATGATTGCACACAAGTTAGTACTCGCTAAAACCATCGTTCATGAAATTGACACGCAGGACTTGAGCAGGAGGAAGGTTTGTCCCAAGAAGTTGTCAGCTGATCAGAAGGAACTGACACACCAACATCCTTCGAGTTTATAATTGGTGTACTACATGAAGTAGAGCTGTCTTGACACCTCTAATCTCAACCAGATGCCCTGTGAACCTTTCTGAAAAACTTTTCTAAAAACCAAGAACAAACAACAAAGCAAACAAATAATACATCGACTATTCAGATCTGTAGAAAGGGTAATAAGGGTAGATGAATGTTACACCGAATTTTGAGTTTAATGGAACTTTAAAATTGTCAATTTATTTATCATAATAAGTTTACTAGTATAATGTGATTTTCTCCAGCAGTGGGACAAAACAAAAACTCATGTGCAATATCACAGCATGGATTTGAACTATCACTCACAGAAGTCATCAAATAATTCACAACTAAGCAATTATCCCTGAGTGTTTATAAGAGGTTTATATATTGTTTTGTGATTTATCTTAGCTTGAAAGAAGCCAGATGTATTCTTAGGCATATATAGGCAATAAATGGTATGGATACAGTTCAAAACTGAATTGCTGCAGCAAAGTGCAGCTCTGCATTGCTAAGAAGCAGTACTGCCAGGAGCCACTTTGGCATCCAAGTTTCATGAGCTGATGAACTATTTGTCTAATGGGTGCCTCAGACCATGGCAGTGAAAAAAAAAACCTATTGCCGATTGTGCCAGTGGGCTCACAAACTGTAGTGGATGGCTTTTGTGTGGCAGATGACTGAAGACCTGGCTCTTGGTCCTGCCTCAGTGTGTGTTTGGAATGCAGATCAAGGATTCAGGGGCCTTTGAATTGAGGTTTGGCCCAGAGACTTCACTGTCATCTGTGACAGATGGTGGAAAACAGTGAGTGCTGAGGAGAGATATTCAAATCTGATCTTGGAGAACATGAAAAAGATTCCTGGCATGCGCAAGAGAGATAGAGAGTTTGTATAATCCTGACTTGATGGATACAAATAAAATGAGCGTGAGTTTTTTGAGTGTTTACTTTCTGGAGCTATAATGAAACATATTGCGAGCATAATTTAAATATAATGTTAGATCCGCACTGTATTTGAATTAAACGAATAATTAGTATACACATATTGATATTTCATTTACACAGAGACTTTAATTGCTCTATGAATAGCTATTTGTTCAAATCAAAATGCAAACTGGAAACTGAAATTGTATTTCCAAGAAGAAATAGAAGAGGTTATGCATTAACAGTGTCATAATGGTTATTGATATTTCAGTCACCTTATATTCACGTTCTAACTGAAATTTCATTATTAAAGACGCCCTGCTAGAGAAGTGTCACAATTCAAACGTGATGAGAGAACCAATCCCTTCCCTGTTTGCCATTTACACATATATTGTATGCAGATTCTTTGGATGTGAAAGCATATCCTGAGTCATTTACATTTTTATTTTCAACTTCCACCTGACTGTCAGCTCATCAGTGTAGAAAGTCAGATGTAATTCAAAGATCTGTTGATTTTGTGGCCTAGTCGGTGTGTCCCAGGGTTTCATCATGCTCAGTATGTCAGTATTGGGTTCTGCTTGGACATGAAGCACAAAGGGCTGCCTGTGATTCTGGCCAGCAATTGACCATTTGGTTTATTCTGTTACATTTGTCCAGGTACACTGTATTGACATTGCATAATAAAGTACGGTTATTGATGGATGCACATAAAGGCTGTGAGCTTTTATACCTGTCATACAATTCAATACAGTTATTTATATTATATTTCTGTAATGACTAGGAAAAGATTTTATATTTTTGCTAGAAACAATTGCATTATGGAGGCTGAAAACGATAATGGATCTTTATTATGCCAACTGGTCTTTTGTCTTTAGGTCTGGCATACAAGTGACTGAAACAAATAGTGACAGAGAGAGAAAGTGGATGTGTACAGTACCATTGGAGGTGGTGACTTTCACTTTATTTGTGTGAACACACAATCTAGACCTAACCTGTCCTTTAGAGAGTCCTTCTTCTGTGTATTATAGGGCCACGTGGGGCAGGGTTTAGGGGCAGACACATCTGTAGCTTCTTAAATGTAAAAAAACAAAGTCCTGTTCATTTCTGTAACCTTTAATGGAGTTTGTATTATATGTTTTGACTCGACTGTGACTAATAAGGCCAGAAAATCTGGAAACACTCAGTACTATACTGATTGAACAAAGGATATTGACAGAAGCTATTGACATTTTCCAACTGTCCTCCAGTCAATAGAGTAACAGTGTCACCTGTTCAACTAATTATTGATCAGTCGTTGACAGCTGAACAAGACCTTTGAAATCTTTCAAAGGAGGTCAGGCACCTCTATAGGTCTATCTCATAATGAATGACAATAATCGGGTTGTGATAAAAAGGGAAAAACCCCTGCTGCAGAACTGGCACCGCTTTTCAGTATGTCAGTAATGATAATATGTCTATCAGTGTTTTAGTTACAATGCTAGGATTTTTTTACTGAGTTGCCAGATTGCTGGGTACTACATAATGGCAGTTAAGTAACTAGATGTACCACATAGCAGTGCAGAATAACCCTTGCTGTAAGAGAAAGAGCAAGAATTTGTCAGGGATGAAATTTCACAAAATTTGGCATGCATCAAAAGAATGTTGTAGTATGGCCAACTTGCCATAAAAAGTTCATAATTCTTGGCAAAATAGTTTTCACGCTGTTGCCCAAAAATGCATTAAGCCCTCCCTATTTCCGGAGTAGCTCCCACAGGGAAATATACACCTTATGAAACAAACCTTATATACAACCATACTAAATGTCATGTGGTGTGGTGAGTGGTGAAGTCTGAGTATGTAATATCCTCAACAAAATATTGGTGAAATAAATGTAAGAAGCAGAAGAAGAAAAGAAACTTTGAGAAAGACTATATGACCGGTAGCGGAAGTGACACAGGGTACCCGCACAAAAAAATTCAGAATGGTAACATTTGCACAATTACTTTTCTGTTGCTCATTTGCAAGTCACATCAATGATATCAAGTCATCATCTGGGTGAATTAACCCTGTTGGAGTGGCTGCCCTGATTCTAGGCAGGTTACTTCCTGGGAAGGTCTTCCACTCAGAAAAATGAGGTGGGGATGGGGTGAGGAAAAATTGACCTCAGGTCTCCCCAAAGGGCTAGGGGGAGTGGGGGAATTTGTTTAGTGGCGCCACCAGTCTGGGTGAATTGGTTTAGCCTTGGTCTTGAGTATAATATTATGTAGGTAATGTAATAGTTTAGTTTAACACTTATGTTTGTGATGGCTGTTGCATGGATTGCTATGCTATTACATATGGGGAGGTGTTTTGGGATTAGTGATTGGGGATGTGAGGGGGAGGGTGGTGGTGGGGGGGTTCTCCATGGCACGATACAAGCACCTGTGTAGAAATGCAGACTTTCTGTTTGTTTTCAGAGGGTTCATTGCAGATTGGCATCATTTCAACCTTCAGAAATAGCAAAGTGAACACTACAAGAAGATCCATGGACAAGAAAACATGTGACATCCAGTATTAATCACTCGTCTGTACACTCCTGCTGCCTGATGTGATACTGGTGCCAGATCCTGTGGCTTCACTTGCCCTCTGGATCTGCCTGATTCATCCTGATGCTCTATTTCTATTTGAAGCTTTTTGCACTTGTGACTCACCTTCTGCTGCTGTGGATGGTATCCAACAAGGTTTGCACTTCCCAAAAACAATTTTATCCCCAAGACCCACTCACCCTGCTGCTGTAATCATAATGCCATTTGCCATTACTGTATGGATTTGCTGTATAATCCTGCTCTTGAGTGTCATCCAGAAGAATGTGTTCCCTTTTGAGTCTGGCTGCTTTCAAAGTTTCTTCCTGGTGGTTTTTCAGGTATTTTTCCTTGCCTAGTATCCCCTGGTGTTCTCATTAAGAAGCTACATCTAAATCTGTATTTCTGTAAAAGCTGCGTTGTGACAAAGCCTGTTGTTAAAAGAGCTATACAAATGAAGTTTAATTACTCACTGAAATATGTCCAAGGTCACTGAGGTGGAAAATTTCCGTAAAGCTACATTAATAGCCTGAATAACTAGTTAACCATGCGTGACAACGTATGTCATGTAGTATCGTGTGGTATTAAATGTTGTCATCAGGACATTTTTTAATACGTATGAGTAAATAAGCACAGTATCAGACCAAAATCTAATACTAGTACTTGGTATTGATACATCCTTGCTATTTTTGTTTGTCTTCTTTCGACGACTACTGTTCTAGGCTTTACCACAGCGGATCAGGTTTGTATTTTTGATCCGGCACTACTTTTTTTAAAAGCAGATGCTATCCCTGATGCAACTGTCCCATTAACAGGCTTGGGACCAACCTTATGAGTGCACTGCACCTCAGTGGCTGGGTCAAGCAGAAGGTTAAGGGCCTTGCTCAAAGTGGTAGCCTAACAGTGGCAGCCCGGGGATGACAGGGCTTTCAAACCTTCTGAACAGTAATTCGGAGTCCTAACCGATGCAGCCTTACTATAAACTACGGTTTACGGTGCATATTTATAACCAGAAATCTCAGCTTGAAGTAGCTGTACTGCCTCTCAGCTTGTGTTTCGTGCTTTTAGCAGAAGCTAAATAATACTTTTTTTTGGGAAGAAATTATAAGCAGTCCAAGTGTCACAGAATCAAAACCTGCCTTATTGTTATTGCATATGTGCAGCGCCTTAAGACGTCTGTCAAGCTGCAAATGTGGTAGATATTTTGCCATTTGCTTGGTTGTTGCATTAACACTCTAACATCTGTGCTACGAAGAAGAAGGGGGGGGGTGCCGAGTGAGTCATATCGTCACATCTCTCTGTTCATGAGACTTTCACCTCATTAAGTCTCTAACAGCGTGGAGAGGCTTGGACAGGCTGAAGGGCTTTATCAGACCACTTATCTCCCTCATTGTCCTCTCCTTCATTCCCTCCTCACCTGCTGCACAGATCACACACTGAGCAAACAACTTCAGCCACTGCAAGTATCATTTAGTTTCTCGTAACTGCTTAATATAGCCTATCAGTGTTAATTGGTATCTTGGTGTTATTAATTAGCTGACTGTTTTATTATTTGTTGACACTGCACTAAGATGAGGAGGGTATCAAGTTTAGAAGGTTGTATATGTTTAGTAGAAAGGCTTAGGCGTTTGTAGTGTGTAGGTTTGTAATCATTCTCTAGAAGATATGCAGGGGGCACTATGCTCACACACTTCTCTCAAATATTCAAACTGACTGATGTTTTATTGATTAAGGCAAGTGTATTAATGTAATAATGCACTCAATGTTTCTGTGCTTTTGATTTTGACCTTGGCAACCATGGCATTTATACTCATTTTGATAAATCATCAAATTCATATCTGAAGCAATAGCTCAAGTGACATTTAGTTCCGCCGGGGTTGCCGGTAGAGCAGATCTTCCATGAATACCTAAAAGGTCTGGGTCTCTGAGCCTGTCTGTGAAATTTAAGGAAAATGTAATAGCCTTCGAAGTAAACCAGAATAAAAGATGTTCAGATTTGTGCTTTAAACAGCAGATAAGACCACACAGCTTTCAACACCTCATTTTATTGTCCCAACATTCAAAAGTACAAATAATTCAAACACAACAGTTTATGAAAAAGAAAAAAACATTTACAGCAAGATTTTTTTTTTTCAATATTTTGTTTTCCAGTTTCAGAAATGACCTAAACTAGCAAGGATAACATGAAGTCATTCATCGCAGTAATTTGATTAATAATAAGAATAATAAGAATAATAGTAATCATAATAACAATAATCAATAATTGATAGTTAAGTAATAACATAAATAGGAGAGACCAGCTTGGTCCAGTGAACATTTTTTTAAATCTTTTTTTGTCTTTAAAGATTTATAGATTCTCAGATAGTAAACAAACACATCTTCAGGAGAAAATGAAAAATGACAAGAGCCTTGTTCCTCACTTGGCCTTCCCTCCTACACTACTGGCTGTTGGTTTCCTATTGGCAGGCTGCCACTATAAGGCGCTACGGGGGGAGAAAGTGAGCCACAGCGATTTGGGCACATACCAGAGACATGGCCCCATGTTCCAAACATCCTCACCCCCCCCCCCCACACACACCCACACACACACACACACACACACACACACACTCACTCAATCCCAGTTATACACAGACTAATGGAGGAATGAATGAAGAGGAGGAAGTGACGTAGGAAATTAGTTCATACATCAGAACAACATTCTACCGGGGTCGTTGCATAATTTAACCTCCCACCTGTGGTGGGATCTGAGGAGGTCTGTGCTACCGCTCAGCACATAGAGCAGAGGATGGATTGATTTCTGAAGAAATGGATGAATGAGAAATTGTGTATGAATGCTTCTAAATAGCTAAAGTTCTCTAACATTCACAGAAGTTCTATCTCAACATGAGCTGATGCCATACTCTCAAAGAGCCATTCGCTAAATTTACCTCTCAAAATAGACTATATCTTAGAAAATATATAATGGGTGTCATCTATCAAATATCATCTTCTTATAGCTATTTCACTTCAACCAGTACAATCAGTGTCAATGTTTTTTTTTTTTCTTTTTGGGAGTTGTGATGTCATATGCAAATGGTGGAATTCGTTTAAATCAAGGTTAAATTACATTAATCTCCACTGATTGGTCCAATGCAATGAATAATACTCAAACAACTGACATACCATAGAATTAATCAAATCAAGGCAGCTGAGCCTAAAACATTGGATGCCATACAAATCCATGAGAAACTATGTTTAAGACCCACATTTTTGCATAAAGTTGGATCACAAAGCAACGGTAGTGTGTGGAGGGAGGGCGGGAAGCGGCTTTTAAAACTACACAAACTTATCACAGGTTATATTGAACCAGAACAACTGTTATAACATTCTATTAAGACTAAACTTTATTGAAAAAGATTTAAAGATTTATGTTTAACAAGACAAGAAAAAAGCAATAGCAAATTTAACTATTGACTAGGTTATGCATAGCGAGTAACTGTTTCTAGTAATAAGGGAAGAGCCTCACCCTCTTGACATTTTTTTAGTTTTTGACTTTTAAACTTTTTTATATTGTAATTTTGATATATTGGTACAAAGCACAAACGTACTAAAATTTCTCAGTGCACAGGACTAATGGAAGAGCATCTCCCCTAGTCGTTTGTTCCCTTTAGCTCAGAAACACCCCCTCCCTGTACCAGAATCACACAAAAACACAGACAACATAACAACAAATAAATAAATAAATAATCAAGATAAATAAATAATGTAATCAATAAAACAATCGATCAATCAATAAATAAATACATATTTCCAAGAAGCTATTTTTTTTTTTAGGTTTCTTTTGCCGCGGCGGTAAACAAAAAAAAATGTGTCCAATTTTTCATTTTTTTCCACAAGTGACATGACAACATATTAAACAGGATTCCTCACGAGTTTTCTAAGTAACTGAACCATCACTTCATAAAGTTTTCATATGAAAAAAAGACAAGCTCGAACGGAAAAACAGTGACAACTCAGATAGATATAGATATTGTAAAACAAAGGTAGACTATATATCATCTATTTGTACACAACAAAGAAAGACACATTTGTAATAGATCCTTTGAGGAAACAAATACTAGACTAACAAAACTAGCTAATTATCATTTAATTTTGACAAACGCTATACACTCAGCAAGTAACCTATATGTCAGCAAGCCAAAGAAAACTTGTTAAGTGATTCTTACAAGGCCCAGATTTGCTCATCTGGCATCAGTGTTGTGAACCAGATGGGGGCCGGCAATTGAAGTAAACAAACCAAAAACAGCAGCTCAATTTAATGCCAACATTGAAATTTCTTTTTTGTTCTCTAAATAGCACACAGAACAACAAACTCGGATATTTAAGATATGTGACCCATGTAATATAGCACCTACAGTTGATCGCTAAAGGAATTACATCTTGAATGGAATATCACAAACTCAGAGAGAAAGGAACCGTAAAGAATGTATGTTTTCTAAATGGAGAAGTGTGTGCATGTATTACTGATATCCCAAAGACTGATGATGGAAAGAAAATGAGTGGACAATGTGTGGCCTTACTTTGGGCTCTTGACTGTGAGGATGCCTCAGGCCTGGGAAGACCCTATCCCTCGCCTACAGGGGATTCGCTGTTGAACAATTACGTGCTATGAAAAATCACCTGCCTGAATTTGCGATCCTTGATAAAACCATCCGTCTACAAAACCATTGCCAATCTGGTTCTCCCCGAAAAACAAACAACCTTTGATCCTAAAAAGTACCACGGCAGAACGAACAAGACAAGGTGGCACCTGACCCCTCCCCCAAACCCCTAATTAGCCAGTCAAAATATTTTTCTCTTTTTTTTCAAATCCAGATTCTTGTAAAAATTCTTCAATAATTATTATTTTAATCATTATTTATAAAAATAGATCTTCTTTCTCTTTATTTTTAAATTTTTTTTCTAAACACATTTTCAAGCAAAGAGATCTTCTCTTTGGCAACAGTGTGTGTGTGTGTGTTGTTTTGTTAACAGGAGTGCAAACCCATCCCTTCCCTCTCCCTATCTCCCGATCCCTCGTGAGGAAAGACGTGTTCTGTTTGCAGTACAAAACAAAACAATGTTAGAAATTTCTTTTTCTGTTAGAGAAAGGGATGGTGTCATCCCTGTTAATTTACTTGGGGGATTTAATAATATACACCAAAAGAAATGAATGAATGATCACCAATTTGTTAAAAAGAGCCCCCTCCCATTCTCTTCCCAGGGAGGTGTTATACTAACGACAGTGGATCCGGATTTAAAAGAGAACGAAAGGAAAACCTGAATCAAGAGAGTACAATCTGAAGGCATTCTCTTCTTTGAAATAAGGGCGGTCTGGTTTTGCTACTGTTTACAGAGAGGAGAAATCAAAGGAACAATCACTAGAACCAAAAGGATATACAACAGGATGCCTGTACCATTTACAGGTCTTCCAAATCATTAATATTTTCCATTTTCAATTTCGTAATACTTAGGCAACATTGGCTTATAGGTCCAAAGTTATATTATAAGCCATATCCAGTCCTGTTTAGTTGGTGGATTGGTTGTGTTCCTGTCTGTTGTAGACTAGCTGTGTGGGCTGAGGTGGGTGGTAGTACTGGTGTTTGACGGGGCTACACGACAGTGGGGAGGGAGTTCAGGACTTGTGGGTCTTGTTGGTCTTGAAGGAGACCTGCAGCACGCGGTCGCCCAGCCGGTACCCGTTCAGACTTGCGATAGCCATAGCCGCCTCGTCGTAGTTCGTCATGGTGACGAAGCCGAACCCTTTGCACTTGTTAGTGTTGAAGTCGCGGATCACCTTGACATTGTTGACGGCACCGAACGGCCCAAACAGCTGCCATAGCACACTTTCGTCTGAGTCTGGAGACAGGTTATAGACGAAGATGCACCAGCCAGTGCCGGTGTGCCCGGGAATGTTCATCCCTACTAGACTGGTCATGCTATCTATGGTGATGGGAGAGAACCTGAAAATGACACAGAAGAACAGAGAGAGAGAAGAGAGAGAGAAGAGAGAATAGAAGTGAGAGCTCTGTATTAAAAAAAAACTGTTTTTGCACTGTGGAAGCAAGCATGATTGGAAAGAGCTGGCTGAGTGACCTCAGCTTCTGCACCAGGTTTAACACACAAGACTGCGCACCACTGGCACATTAGAACACCACATTAACTCTACAAGCTGCCCTTCTGTTATGTTAGCGTCTTTGAATCTATTGCTGCTGATTTAAGATGATTTAGAGATTCAATATCTGTTTCCTACTGAAAGGAAGGAGCTTTTGTACGTAGCCTGAAAAGGCTGTTCTCTAGACTGTGGGAGGGCCGTATAAAAAAATACCATTCATACAGATACAAGCTCCTTTCTTTCACTGCCTTCCTGAGTGGCTCTATTGGAGAGCCCAAATTGCAGGAACTCATCACATTAATATCTCTCAAATGCATTGGAGATTTGGAATGCAACTGAGTAAATCTGTTCTCATTCCTCTCGTAATCTTTCCTTTTCTGCCCCTTTCTTTCTCTTGATACAGAGATTTGAATGCTCAGTTGACTTCACTTAATTGCCTTTCCGCTTAAAAGAAATTTCCACTTTAAATAAAAGGTAAATTGGATAAAAGGTTCATTTCATGTGCCTCCTCTCTAGGAATGACTATAGGCATTATTGGGGGTGCTTTATAATTGAGATTCTTGCTTTGCTGCAGATCAGATGGCTCTGTCGAAACCTTGGTGGGTAGCAAGAAGTCTTTGTGTGCGCGTGTGCGTGTGTGCATGCATGTCGGTGATGGGGGATCGAAAGCAGCAGTCAGCAGGTGGAAAAAAGCAAGCAATGCTTTCTAGGTGCCTGGCGATGGGAACAGAGTGTATTCCACCCACACCTCCGGCAGCTCCGCAATGTATGACTGTGATCGATAACGTTGTGCAGACTGCAGGGCCAGCCAATTCCCTGCTTCTTGTTTTGCCAAGAATTACTCAGATATTTCATCTGTGCTTTAGCTGCCGTGCCCCGGCAAAGTCGATACGCCTGCTTCTTCCCCCTTTTGTGTCGCGCTGGCCATGTCTCATTATGCAAACAAGGCGTATAATAGCGCATCAGCTTGCTTAAGTTCCCTGACAAGCAACCATCTCATAACTTCAATTACGGCATGTTTCTGTGTAAATAATGAATCCAGTGCCATTACTCATCTCCGAGAAGAAGAGGTGGGGAGAACAAAAAAAAAAAAATAGGCTGCATGGTAATTTGGATGCCAGTCATCTTCAGAACAAGCGTGTGAGGGCCATCCCAGCTTAACACGAGTGTAGAGGAAGCTCCTGTCTGCTCCAGCAGAGCTGAGCATGCTCTGTTTTATCTACCACATCAAACTGTGGACAAGGTGTTGCATAGCAACGAGCGGCTGACCCTCCCGTACTGTCCAAGTTCACCTGCTGCTGCTCACTTCCACAAGCTTGGATTCCTTTGTTAATTACCTGCCTGAATGCGCTACATAAAAGTAAAGCATCCCCTTCAGCCCTGTGCTCCCTCGAGAAGAAAACAGGATCGTGTGATTTCTGCACAGCTGTCGCCACCACTTTGACAGCTAATCACATGTGGAGTAAGTAATCTGCACGCGTTGTCTCTCTGTTTTGAAAGATGGGCTGTCACTTCAAATACTCTCTGCCTTGTTTGCATAATGTTTTATTGTATGGATTTGTTTGATTCACCTTGTGGCTTTTGTAATTATTGCGTTTTTCTTTCCTTCCCCTCCACAAGTGTCTGAATATACTGCAGAAATTCTGCTAGACATTAAGGTTGAAACAGGGAAGCCTCTCACTGCTATAAGTCGTGCTCTGTATTTCTGAGAGGAAGCCATTCATGGCTTTATGAAGTAAGTGAGAGTACTTTAAGGTGAGCAAATCTTGTAATTTTATCAATGATTGGTAACAAACACGTAATGACTCATACTACTACTGACACAAAAAAGATTTTACATTGCAGTCAGTTTAACAGCAATATCCTCCATCACAACACATTCACTTTGTTAAAGAAATACTGCCATTTTTTTAAATAAATAATAAGCACAAAAGGAGCAAAACTGTACATGAGCAAAACCCAGGTGATCAGAGGTTGTGCTAGCTGCAGTGAAACACTTGTTTCCTGCAGGGATCCATGAGAACTCTCACCCCCCCTCCGCCTCACTCGTACCCTCTCCATCCAAAAATAGGACAGAACGTTAAAGGTGCCAGGGTACGCTTTTATATCAAAAGGGCAGGAAACATTTAATGAGACTCACTGTCTAACACAGCTCCCTTTAGCATTTTTGTCGTTTCGTTTACTTGCAGAAAACTTTACAGATGCCTGATCTGTAAAAATAAGAGAGTCGGAGAGCAAACAGACTTAGTAACACCTATAAGCCATCTGAGGGATAAAGAGCTGTCTATATTACTGCAACAGGGCTTGCAGGACTTTGGAATAGTGGTAATTTGCATTGCGGTATCTATAAAGAAACGCAGCTCGGCGGAGTTTGGGCTCGAGACCTTGAATCCTGTGGCAACCACAGCTAAATACACAAGTAAAACACAGAAAATACCAAAAACTCATCAGAATCAAACAATGCATACTCTTCACTAAACTTATGAAAGGTAATTTGGATATTTGTAAAGACTAGCGTGGTTGGTGATTTGAAATCAAGCAGAATCAAGTTAAAATCAAACTTAAGAGACAGGGAAAAACCTTGAACTGAATCAGATGCAAGTGACTTCAGAAAATGAAGAATCAAATAAAAAAAAAAGAAATCATTTTTTTGAACATGGACATCTGGCATTCGGTGAAGTTGAATTACCTCTTAACGCCATAGGCCATATTAAGCAAATTGTCCAGCCTGTGAAGAGAAGGAGGGTTCTGATGTTAATGCAAGGCAGATGGTCTTACTCACCCAGTGGAACTAATGCTAAAGCCCTGACTCGCTGAAGATGATGCCCATCCAGAAATGGCCCATTACAATGTTCAGCCCCATCAGGCATGCTGCAGAGTCAACCACTATGCAAGCCAAGAATCTGGCACTAACTAAGTTGGAAGAACCACCTGATGCCTGACAGACTCAGAGACACAGCTAATATAGCCTAAAGCTAGGAGTCCAGTTTTGTTATGACCTGAGCATTTTATGGTGGCATTAGAAATAATAGCTGTCCGAAATGTCTTACTTTTACATATAATCCTTGGTGTAATAGATTTTTTTTTTTACTTATGAGATTCTGCTAATGAAAAAACAAAGACTAATCATATCTGTCTTTTAGCAACCCGAGATCAGCTGACCTCTGAAGTTAATATTTGAAGTTTATCTCACGTTTTTGTGTCAAAATCCATCACTTTGACTAACAACAGGGTGGGCGGTGTATTATCGGCTAAGCTGAGGTCTATCATTGTAATGGTTTCATATATGTGACAGATGATTGAAAACGGATCTGAAGCACGATGATACAAAGGAAATTTAATAACATCAAATTAACTATCAAAGAATAAATTCATGACATGTTCAGGCTCATGTAGAGATGATATGCTGGCAGTATGAATGACATTGTCTCCAGAGGTTTACACCTTTTAGCGCAAGGGGGAAGATCAGTAATTTAATATGACATTTGAATGAAGTTTGAGGCAGGACATAATAGGATATTAAATCAAGGTGGTTCTCTGTCTCTCTTTCTCTCTCTCTTTCTCTCTCTGTCTCTCTCTCTCTCTAGTCTATTCATTAGCCCTGGTGACCTGCTGAGCTAATGCATTAGACTCTCATCCCCATCAGTCACTCTCATTTTGGGTTCCTGTCTGTTTGTCCACTTCTCGACCTCCATCCCTCATGAAGCCTGCCCCTGTCTTATGTCTCCATTAAGCCGATTCAGGACGGCCGACAGGGCTAATTAATGCTTTCCCCCACAACTCAAACCTTTCCTGACATGAACACTCAAACACTAGGTAACCATACAGATAAAGTTCACATTAAAAGCCTAATTGTACAATTCAGATCTGATCTTTCACATCTGTATTTGTAAGTGTCGTCTGTGTAAACATGCCGCCATTCTCAAATGATCCAGATGCACGCAATTTCAAAATCAGCAACTTAAGGCTTATGATTCTCTTGAGCCATAATCAATGAAAATATATAATATAAAGCATCATATTTTGTCAAGTTTGCCTGGATCGACAGGTTTCCCCATACAGCAAACAATTACAGTGCGGGGGGACTCAAAAATGATCGGCACTCCAGTTATATTAAACCTTCTGTTAGTCTTATCAGCGCTTTTTCCATACGAGGTCGCCTTCTCCCCAGTCACTGTGGTGCAGGGTCGAACGCGAGAACATGTTATATCAGTTTATTTCTGACTGCAGTGCGACAACCGACGGCTGTGCCACTTTTGATTTGCATGAAAGAAGCGCAGTGTGCAGTGACTCGTTTTTTTTGGGGGGGTGTGAGGGTGTGGTGTGTCTGGTGCCGATATATATATAAGACTTTGCGCACAGTACAGAGAAAGTTTTTGGCAGGAAGAAGTGTGTATGACTGGATAGAGAAGTTCAAGGAAGTTCGTAAAAGACGAAGCTTCAGGTCTGACGAAGAAGTTAGGACAGCGGTGCGTTCGTGGCTGGCAGCGCTGCCTAAAACATAATGAGGGAATATGAATGCTTCTTGACAGATGGACAAAGTGTATTGAACACCAGGGAGATCATGTATGATATATATACAGGGGTTAGACAATGAAACTGAAACACCTGTCATTTTAGACCACAATAATTTAATAGTATGGTGTAGGGCCTC
>JAOVYV010000030.1:5972821-5988811 GCA_025674545.1 Hassar affinis
ACACACACACACACATACACACACACATACACTCACACACACACACTCACACACACTCTCACTGACACACTCACTGACACACTCACACACACACTCACACACACTCACACACACTCTCACACACACTCTCACACACACTCTCACACACACTCTCTGAGAGAGACACACACTCACACACACACACACATACATACATACTCACACACACACACTCACACATACACTCACATACATTCACACATACACTCACACACACTCACACACACACACATACACTCACATACATTCACACATACACTCACTCACACTCACACACACTCACACACACTCACTCACACTGACACACTCACTCACACACACACACACACACACTCACTCACTGACACACTCACTCACACTCACACACACTCACACTCACTCACACACACTCACACTCACTCACACACACAAACACACTCACACACACACTCACACACACACACACTCACACACACTCACTCACAGACACTCACACACACACACACACTCACACACACACACACATGCACGCACACACACACACTCACTCACACACACACACACACCAGACTGTAGTGTAAATCTATTATTAAAAACAGAGTGAATAAGAGAGAGCGTTTCCTTACTACACGAGCACTCAGGCACACACAGGCTCACAGGCTACTCCTTCAATCTTTCATCAGCTCTATAGGACAGACATGATTTATGATACATATTGTATAGAAATAGGAAATAGGACATCAAGCGTATGTAAGATTGCATCCAGCAAGAGTACGAGAACCGAGCCGAAGCGAGAGGACTAAAGGAAGGATGCTGAAACGTTCCGCTGGGACAACAAGGAAGTGAACATTTGGTAGTGAAGTGGAATATTAACCCAATTAAATTCAATTAGATTAATGGACACATTAATGTATATACCGTAATTGTCAATTCAAATGAGAAAAGACAAAACCAGGAAATGATACATTGCACTGTTAATGATTTTTTAATGAGCACGCCTCTCTCCATTTTCTGACTTTCAATTCCCCCAAGCAAGCCTGCAACCTAGACCAATAATAAAACGTTTGTAAGGAATGTGTACTGATGTGAACGGCACGCTGCCTAATATCGAATCAAATGAATGTTTTGTTAACTAGTTAACATTTACATATTTAATTTGAGCTCATCACTGAAGAGGGTCTGTGAAAACGTCTGTATGGTATTTGCCGCAGATCCTAATAAAGGTGCAAGGCAGCATTTATGTGTAAAATCAGGAGAGCTGTTTTCATTAGACGTGACATCCCTGAGCCGATGTTGTGATTTTTAGAACAGCTGTCCCCTTGTCACCCATGACCACTAACGATTATGAGTATGAAGGGGAAGAGGAAACAGCAGCAGCAGCTCCCTGTGTGTCCTTTTTCGCTTTGTGTCCTATTATAAAATGCTTTGGGTTTACATTTGCGGATCTGCGACTAAACATTTATACCATAAACCCCCAACCCGGAATCTGCATTATGTAAAATGAGGCCCTGTAGGTGCTCTGCATTTTTTTACTCACACAAATACGCAAGTGGCACACCATTGTTTTTTTGTTTTTTTCTGAGCCATATATTTGCACACACTATCCAACTTTCTGTTGTGATCGAACATATTTTAGTAAATTGGGCTTCCGGGAGCATGACAGTCTATTCTCAAAATCTTCATGCCAGACGAAATCTGAATATTTCAACCTCTGTTTGAATGATTTAAAAGGCTGAAACATCATTTAAAGGTCCAATGCTTTCATTGATTGAGAATGAGATAAAAAAAAATTAGTTAAGCACTACATTGCCTGCAGCGATCTCCCCGTTGTCAAACTCTGCGGCTCTGTGTTTTCACTTGAGTCTGGTATCAGAATCTAGGAGCTGTGTACCAGGAGATGCTATGAACGGAAAGAACAGCTTGGAGAACAGAAATGTGACAGCTCGGTGAGCATCTGATGCTAACTCACCTTGATGGTATGAAGCTTTCTGGCTACACGACAATGAAATGTGTTTGGTCAGTTTAAAATGTTGTCAGATATAGGATGTGGAAAGCAAAAAAATAGGGAAGGAGGGAAAAAAAAAGCCTCTTCGATTTGTCAAAAGAAATGTATCGCTGGCGTTCCCTGCCTGACATTGTGCCCTTGCTGGAACAGCATCTCGGGATGAGGCGGGAGACGTTTCGCCGTTTACAACAGAAGAGTGGAGAAGTCAGAAAAATACAAATTAGTTTATGCCTAATCGAAACTCATTCTTCAATTTGACGGTTAAGTATGAATTTATGGCTTTTCTAATTTGCTCAGTAATCTTCTATCAAAGGAGACAAAGGCTTGAGTGGAGTGTAATTAGATAATGTGGTGTGTTATGATATAAGTTTGCATTATAAATGTTGTTTATCATCAGCTCTAATGGCTTTAATTCAACCCATTCATGCTACATAAGCTACATAATTCACTCAAGGCTGGCTAAGTGCTTTCTCAGACAAAAGCTAAAAGCAGCTTTGTATTTTCTGATTTAATTTTCATTAAAGGCTAATATTTCTTTGCTTGCCTCTCTTAAGCCCGCTGCCTTACATGGGTGACGACTCGCAGGCACCGACTTAAAAAGAGTGAACGCAATTCAACAGAAAAAATAATAACTTTCACTCTTTGATGTTTAATTGTGCAGTACTTTATAAATGGCAATATTTATGTAAAGGAGCAGTATGATTGGGCACCACGGCACTGTAGAAAACGTGTTATCACTCAGTGATGGACTTGCGTTTAACAGTATGGAATGTAGGACTAGTCTGCACTAACTATTTGTAGTTGCACTGCACAAAACAAAGACTATGAAAATGTGTGGGTGTAAATAAAAATATAAATAAAGCAGTTCTATGTTGGTGGATGAGACTTGCTTGCTTAGTATAATTGATTACAGTGCTAATTTGCAGAATGTAAGCTTTTTTCCTGCCAAGCCTAGTGCATTTGCATGTGCATGTGCAATCTCTTCTTCTGCAACATGGGCTTCAATTTCCATTCTTTGAATAGCTTTGCAAAAATAACCACACCTCCTCCACCCTTTTGTTTTACACTGTAGTACACTGTGGACTACTGATCAGAAGGTCATGAGTTCAAATCCCAGCACCACCCAGCTGCCACTGTTGGGCCCCTGAGCAAGGCCCTTAACCCTCAGCTGTATAAATGATTTAAAAATGTAAGTCACTCTGGATAAGGGTGTCTGCCAAATGCCGTAAATGTAAATGCAAATGTGGTGTGTGAGCCTTCTTCTGTGGTGTCTAACTATTATATAACATGATACATGCCTACAGGAAATGGGCACTCTTGTATTCAAACTGTTTTTATTAACCGGTTATCTGCCAAATATCGCAGATCTCTGAATATACAGTCGTCTTCCAGTAAGCTGATGGGATACTGTCAGCAGTTTTCTTTGCCAGGCTAGTGGAACAGCTGGGAGACGGAGGAGCCTCCAGCCCCCGGGTTCTCCCTCTCCCTATTGAGCTGGAGCCTACAGCGAGTTGGTACGCAGCCCAAAGTGTGGGCTGTCTGAAACGGATGAGCGTATGGGGAGAATGCTGAGCGTGGTGAATATGGGACACCCCAACAAAGCGATGCTAGACCCTCGCACATGACGGAGCTGGCAGCTGCTCCAAAGGTTCCCTGGAAACCATGCGATCCCATGATGTGGAAAGTGAGCTGTTGAATAATCTATGGGCTACCTCTCATTTTCGGTGTAGATTTGGCAAACGTGTAAGGCGTATCATGTTATATAAGTGCTGTATGATTCATAATGAGCATATATCTGGTAGCTGATGAACAAATGTAAGGAAACATACTGTAAGAAATGTGCGTCTATGAAATGAATCTTATAAAATGTCTAAGAAAAATCATTGTTTCACAAGCTGATATTACTTGGTAGGAGGAGTATGTTGAGCTAAAAGGATCCTAAATACTGTATGCTGTTTTAGTTACGCTGTGCCGCAGTGGGAAAATCACTTATTTCCCCAGCCAAATGTCAGGTTTAGAACGTTGATTTCTTCTCCATGTGGCGTTCTTCAGAGGAAATGAGACTGTGAAGAAAAGTTCATTGTCAGACGATGTAAATTGTCTTCGGATGCTTTTAGCTTGAATAACAATTACCCATTCCCCCATGCTCTCGCTATGCTGAAATTGGAATTCATCAAGGCATCACGTTAATTGTCTCTCCAGCACAAATTCGAATATTCATGATCTCCACTTTTACGGAGCGTCACCTCGCGTTGCCTTTTGTCATACCTGTCTTGCGAAACACCTATCCTTAGTAGCTCTCCGTAGAGTTATTCTGACTTTATTTTAGTCTCGGGCTAATTAAAGCACTTATGACAGACGATAATTCTGCGACACTGAGGAAATTCTTTTGTATCTCCAGTGGGTATTCTCAGGTGTTCTTCAGGTATGAGTTTTTACTCAGGTATTGATTCTCTGTGCTGCTCTAAGATCCGCTGGAGGTCGAGTTGGCTCTCAGAATTTGCTTAGACTCGCTGCACTCAGGTCAGTAGTATGACGGATGACGGTGGTGTTCAGTATCTGAATGGATTATGGAACTGAACAAGCAGATGTACAATGTAGGAAGCTGTTTGGTGTCAGCTACATAAGTGTTAAACCCAGACTGAACTGATCGGAGCATCACTTTGTGTGCCAAGCCATTAAACACTAGCCAATGGCGCCTGCGGATTGAGAGACAATGGGAAAACAATGAAGGGAAATGGCAGGCATCAAAGTGGATGAGGGTGTGTGTACCATTCGATTTTCCCTTTCAGGGGACATGATAGAACAGCGGCCTGTGTGCCAGACAAAGCAAAAGGAGCACTTTTTCATTTTTAATTGCACAGTAATTGTTTGCCATTCACAGAAGACTTTCATTTTAACCCTCCTCCTGAGCTGGAAGATCACAGATGCAGTCATTCGCTTTGCCCTATGTGACTGTGTTTACTTTTTCAGATTTGTCATTCTAAACACAAGCACATTCGTATGGACAAAATGCATCCAGTCACACGAACGTAGATGGATCAGTCTCCCTCCTGTGTCGTCTCTATTGACCAAGCCCAAGCATTGTCCTCCTACAAATACATTTACATATTCCATTTAGGGTTTTCAGGGAAGATTCAGTGTAGGCTATAAGAAACCTCTTCACACTGTATATGTGTTTAGCTCTTTTATTACCCTAGACAGCAGAGAGGAGCTGAGACAGCAGCATTGGCGGAAGATGCATGCTTGATTCAGGCTTTTAAAAACAAAGACTTTGCACTATGTTAGCAGCATAGCAATCTGTTTTATTCAGGGCCTTAAACAAATGCTCACTGCAATGACTTTTTTCTACCTTTATAGCAGGGCTAAAATAGATTTTGCTGACAAAATATACACAGTAAATAAGAATAAATATTACCCATAACAACTCACTGATGCAGCTGATGAAACATAGCTTTCGCTATTTGGTTAAGCTGATAGATTGACAAAATGAAGGAGTTGATAGAGTGTGTGTGTGTGTGTGTGTGTGTTCACATATACCGTATTTACCGTACCATATTTCTACACCTATATACAGTATATTGGCACTTAATAAAAGATTAGACCTCAAGTCCCTGGTTTATTGCATGCACAGCCAGCTGGTTAGAGGAGAACTGTGCGCGTAAGTGTGTGTGCCAGAGAAGACGGGTAAACAATTTTCCTTGGCACTTCAGTGGGCAGCATTTGGCCAGGCTGTTAGGGAGCAAGAGAGGTAGCTGTAGCTAGAGTTAACTCATCTGCCTGGTGTATCATCAAAGCTGACAGAAACGAGGGAAAGGAGAAGAAAATGGAAGAAGAGACCTGCCTGTTGTCACCTTGTCGAAGGAGCCATCGGGGCTGCTTTTGAACTGCCTGTAAAAGGATTCTCGTGTATGTCAAAGTGCTTTGAAAAACAAAGAAGAATGTCTTTTTACTTGCATCGGCATGCACGTGACAGTCACTCAATCTGAACAGGAAGGTTGTTCTGGTCAAATATTTTGACACTGAGGCACCGGGACCCTCTCTCTCTCCCTCTTTGTCTCTCTGTCATTCTCTCTCTCTCTCTCTCTTCCTCATAACCCTGAGACTGTAGTTAATGATGGCAGCAGGCTGAGCATATAGACATTTTTCTCAAAGAAGAAAGGGGGTGCTTAGTTAGTCTGAAATTCCGAACTAGGAAATTGAACCCGTGAGACTTGCGCCACAGATATCTAACAGTACAGAGTGGAAGAAAGGCAGAAATGAGAGTATTTATAAGCCATTGTGCTCTCCTATGCTATTTCAGAGACCCCGTAGAAACGAGCGGTGCCCATGTTCTCAAGTGCTTCCTGCACTCATGCATAGAGGCTTCCTACTTGCTTCATAGATTCTTATTACTTCAATACTATTACCTGGTGGTATTTAGAAAATAGTCAGGTTCCTTTTCTGAACATGGAGCAGGTGAGTGGAATGAGTTGAGGTGTAGCAATAATTAAGTGGTATTTGAGAAAATACTTGATATATGTTATTTATATAAAGTGTCACCACTGTTTGATTTCCCTGATGCATAGATTTGTAACATAAAAACAGATTTTACATATAAGCATGAACTTGTCACATACAAATATAGTGCATGTCATCCTTTTAACAATTCTTTGCTCTAGGAGCAGAAGAAAGCGAACACATCTCATCAAAGCACAAATGTTTAAATTTTAGTTTGACGGTATCATTTTTTACAAGTTAAATTCACTACAGAACAATTAGAATGCATTATGATGTAATCTGTTTAAACTTTGGCTTTTATTTGAAAGCTTTGTGTTTTCTTTGTATTTTGGTGTAAATTCTTTTTGATGTTACAAATGATAAAAATTTAATTCCAAACAGCTTAATATTAATCCAACATGAATAAATACAAAATGTGAAATATTAAAATAGTTTGTAATAAAATGGATTTAACGCAGCCCAGGGCATGTGTAGTGCCAGCCAAGAAGGACTTGGAAATATTTTTTTTATTAGGTGTTATAGTTCATGTAAACTCTAAATGGTACAATAGTGTGGGCTGAAAAAAATAATAATGTGATTAAAAATAAATCCTTAAACCATATGTAGACAGAAAGTGGTGCCATCTCAGGACTGACGCTCTGCCTTCTGCCTAGACGCCAGTAACATCAATGACCCACAGTGCAGGTTTGGACTGTTTCTTGCTGGGATTTGTGACCAGCTCTCTCCCCCTCCCTCTTTCAAGCCCATCTCCTTCTTTTTGTTTAAAAAAAAAACAGTGGCTTTAGGCCTGGCCCTGGTCTAATGAGATTATCTGGAGCAAAGTGTCACTAAGCAGGATATAAAATGGAAGCCATTATCTGGCATTATCTTTTCGCAGCCTCCACATCCATCTGTGTGCCACCCACATGGCTACTAGTGCGGGATTAGCAGGGGAGTGCAGCATACATACCCCAGTGTGTCCTCCCTCTCTCTCTCTCTCTCTCTCTCTCTCTGAGAGGGCTTAAATGTATGGCCCTTAAAGTATAATGAACAGCAGGAAGCCTTGAGATCCTGGACCAATGCTCCGTGCCATATGAAGCTCAGCTGACTACAGCACCCTGCTCCATAGCTGACCAGCAGCACTGCTTCTCTGATCACCTGTGCTCAGCACTTACTTGATCTGTTGTTCAGGGAAGCATCAGTAGGCTGTCCTCCATTTCACACCTACACTGACATTTTGAGGGGGATTTGACTGCTTTTATTTCAATAGGCCAGACTGGCGCTTATACAGTATTTCCCTTATTTTTGGTACGTTTCACACCCACTTCCCACCCTCTGTCAGTTTCCTTGCATCAGTTTCTCCCACATGCCTTCATCTTTGCTTCCTGCAGTACCTGTGATTTTGTCGCGGACCAGCTTGCAGGACTCGATTTCGCCAATGCTGCCGAAAAGGCTGCGGAACTCCTCCTGGGTCATGTTCTGGGGCAGGTAGTTGACAATGAGGTTGGTCTTGCTGTCATCGTTGGAGCCGCTGGTCTGCATGGGCGACGGGCAACTGCGGTTGTTGCTCGATGGCCCGTTGGCTGTGGCCGGGTTCGGCCCGTTTGTCACCTGAGGCTCCATGTTACTGATTATCTGCAGAGAGGGAATGCGGGTAAGATGGGGGTGAACGGGACGGTGACTCTCTTATTACAGAAGGCCCATGCTAAAACAAAAACAGCATTTCTAAAGATACAGAAATGTTGAATAAATTGTACATGCTTACTTAATTACTTTATTTTTGTAAACAGCCAAAAACCATCAAACCATCAGCATTTATATTTATCTAACATTCCCTAATACAGTTTATCATCTCTACATTACCATCCATACACAGAAGTAAATTCTTCTACATACCAAAATACAGCTTTCTACATCCTAGAGTTTTCTGTACACATGGTTTTTCTTTGCCTCGCTTTACCAATCAGTGATTGTTGTTTAATTTGGCTGTGTGACAGCAACAGTGACATGTGCAGTTGTGCATTTAAGAGCAGGTGTTAGAAGTGTATCAAGTCTGCCCTGAGGGAGACGGAGCTTCAGAAGCACCTTGTTTCTGCCTGCAATTTTATTTTTTACTTTCAGGATTTTGAACGCATGTGCCTTTTAATTTAGTCAGGCGTTGGGTGGTAACAGTTGTGTCAGTTCCTTGTGGGCTTGTGCACGTAACTGTCTTCTCCTGTCAGAATTACTTAGAACCAACCAATTATGAAGTGTTGAAAAACTTGGAAGGGTTCAGTTCAGCGTTCGCACCTTTCCATACTAAAGATCTTGACCGCAGGAGACAGCACTGCACACTGTATGAACACAGGAGCTGTGATGTCTTTCTCATTGTGCACTGGGTGTTTTAAACTGACAGGTTTTTTTTAGAAAGCAGCTACGGGGTCTCACAGGGGCAGCTGTCAATGTCAAAACATTTCATTTGTCACTAAAATGCAGTTAAATAAAAAAAAATAAAATAAAATAAATAATAACAAAAAGAATCTCCTCCAAAGAAACAAACATTGATCACACCTGGATGAACTGAACCCGTTTGTCACTAGAGGGATCTTACGCAACCCTGTTTAATATTCAGCTCTGCTTTTCAGACGTGGTGTGGAATTCAGACCGGAGTCTAAAGTGAAGAGATGGAGAGAAACAAAAGCATCTTAATGCTTTGCGCTGATAGATTCCAAAGTGGCAAAAGATAGAGTGGAGACGGGAAAACTGAGATCTAAGCTAAAATACAGGCTTTGATATTTTTAGCTAGATTTTGTGTTTGCACTCTGAGACTTTGTCCTCCCTTGTTAAAAGCAGTCACAAAAATTATTGGCCTCTCAGTCTAAAGCTAGGCCAGTGTCCACATGTTGGAGATTATTTACCATTCCAAAAGCGTCTCAGTTTTCGATGTAAACACATTACAAATGTAAAGTGACATTTATTACATTTGCGATACTGTAAATTCTTTAACTAAAGATGCTTGGTAATTTTGTCTTTATTTATTTGCCTTTATTTTGTTGTTTTGGCATACACATCCTCGCTACTTCCAATATGACAAAATGATGCTTGTAGCCCGAAGCGTGCAAATCTCCGAGGAGGCAAATGTTAATTATGCTTGTGACAGTATGGACACAGTGCTGAGACAGAGACGCAGAGAGACTCACACAGTGGTAAAGTAGTCACCACTGCAGCAGGACGAGATTCGTCTGGGTTTGTGTGTGTGCGTGTGTGTGTTTGGGTGAACAGGGCATTATTAAGTCTGTCTGTATATTCTCTGTGCCATTCTGTTATATTCTACCAGCATGATAGAATGTCTACCTGTTATTTTTAATAAATAATATAAATAAAAGGAAAAAATAGAAATAAATCAATAATAGAATTAAATACATTTGCTCTACTTTGCTACAGTGCAGAAATAATTTAATCGTCCTCCCAAGTTTTAACTCTTCTCCCTCGTTTTGAAAAGCTGTCGCACGAAGGAGGCACTTATGGTGTTTCTGTCTGTCACTGCTAAAAGCGAACTTGAAGGATCAGCACATATTCTGGGGCAAATTATATAATATAGTGTATAGAGTATGTCTTCTCCAACAGTGGAACATTCCATACAAATGGCATTTGCATGGAGGTCGGGATGTACTGTTTTTCAGACTCAGGAGAAGGCAGCCAGTGATAAAGGCAGGTTGTGCTGTCACAAAAGGCTCGGTGGCAGCCTGAGGACAGACATCAGCTTGCCTCTTATTCAACTGAACACCGGCCCCAGATTACACTCCTTTATTTCTGCAAATGCAATGGCAGATCTGCCGACTGTTCCTGAATGCTGTGTCGCTTCGCTCGAGTTGTGTGTGTCTATGTATGTATGTGTGTGTGTGTGTGTGTGTGTGTGTGTGTGTGTGTGTGTGCAAGTGTGTGTGAGTGGGAAGGAAAGTAGCTCTGCCACTCTGCCTTACATAAGAATGTCAGGATGGGGATAAAAATACAGGTTCAACCAGCCTAATGTCCCCGAGCCAAGGAGATCCAGAGATGTGTTGGATTGAGTGTGTGTATGAGTGTGTGTGTGTGTGTGTGTGTGTGTGTGCACCATGAACGGATGTGTTTCAGTGTGCCTGTGCTACCTGCCATTTAACCAGTGCACTATAATGGCCTTATTAGTGGGGATGTTGAAATGTCAGGCTCTATTCTAATACATGTTTTCACTGGTAATGCTCTCCAGTCATTAGAGTGGCCCGGGGGCGGTGCCTAGCTCTGTGCAAGTTTCATGCCTTTTGTCAACAAAATCCAGGAAGAAAAGAACATGAATCTAGAAAAGGAGACACAGATAGAAATAAAGCAGAAACCAAACCATGGGAAATACAGCTACGGTGTTTAATGTGCTTCTGTGTGTTCTACGTCTAAATGTGAGCTCTAAGACTTCACACTTAACAAGCTCTGCAATCACAGCACATACAGTAAAGCAAACTTTACACAAAAGCTAGCGCCGTCTACTACATGTGCACTGTATTATTGTAAACACAAAGCACCCTTGACGCTAATATCTCGGTGCGCAGTGTGCGAGGCCTTTGTCGCCAGCAGGGCAGCAGCAGGAATGGTGGTAAAAATGGCAGTAAGTGGGTGGCAGTCTCCTTACCATCTTTGGCTGTGTCAGCAGTCCCTTGTCAGCCCAGCCCTGGAGCTGCGGCAAGTCTGCCTGACGCCACTGAGTCTCTGTCGATCCCTACAGGAGGGGGGGCAGGGTCAATATTCAGACAGGCCTCGTTTTTCTAATACCAAACCACTGAGTATCACAGCCAGCCCTGACGGTCTCCAGGCACACTAAAACACACAGGCGGCTTTTTTTTTTTGCACCTTGAAGAAATGTAGCCAGCACCACCTCTGTAATGGAGTATCAGTGAGGATTATTTGATTCAATGCAAGTTGAGATTTGGCTTGATTCAATTCAGTTCAATCGATACAAGCGTCTCTTAAAGTGGCTCCAGTCAGAAAGTAGATTTAGAAAATGCTAGGCATTCAGCGATTAAATTGAACAGATTCCACACTCTATTCTGCATATTAAAAATGGTAGGAATGTTTTTTTTTTTGTTGTGAAGGAAATTTGATGCTAATAAGCAATCCTCTCTGAAAAAAAAATCACCCAGAATTCTTTGCAGCCCCCAAGGTTCACAAAGCTGACCTTTTGAGGAAGATCATGCCTGAGACGAACCGAAGAAGGGCTGCCGCAATCACAGCTGGAGCTGGGAATCGGGCGGCGAAAAACAGCCAATTTAGAAGGAGAGAAGGACTCTGAACCTGACCTTTCTCTCGGATGGAGGGGATGGTGGAGGAGTGTAATGGGAGTCATCCAGCGTTCGATGATGGAGGACACACTTCAGGATTAGACAGGGAGGGGGAGGAGGAGTGGGCGCCATCTCATCTTTTAAGCCTTAGCATGGATGCTTGGGCTTTTTAGGTGCGGGAGAAAAATGGAGCATCATCTAAAGTGGGAAATAAGAGAGGATAGCAGAGAGGATGGGGTGGGGGTGGGGGTGCTGGGGAATAAAAGGTTCTAGGAGCTGAGGTCGGTAATTTGAAATTGAGTCCAGCTCGAAAGGTGTTTCTTTTATTTATTTATTTGTGTGTGTGTATGTGTGTGTGTGTGTATTTTTATTTATTTACATGCCACCTTGGTTTTAGTTTTAGTGAGGACCGCAGGGTATGACATCACATTCTTATTGCTATGGTTATGAAACATAGTGCACTTTCAATGGAATTTAAAGAGAACTGATATTACTCTGGTCAGGCCTCTACTACACATTATCTATATAAACCAGTTAATAACTACAAATAAGACATGCAGAATTCTTCAAGGTGAGAACGGGGATGACACAGCCAAGTGACGCAGCACACCTGCATTGTGCATCGTTCATCATTCAGTGTAAGGTTCTAAAAAGAACTTGGTTATTGTGCAGGACAGATGAATGTCCTTAGATAACAGGAGGGAGAGGACAGACTATAAATGAATTCACTCTCTATTTTCACTGACCTTTTCTCGAAGCTTATATGACTCAAACTGTCAAACATGAGACAATGGTGCAATACTTTTTGTTCTTGCCATCTGTCTGTCTATCTTTCCTTTTCACACACACACACACTTTCTGTCTGGGAGAGAGACGGTGAAACGCGTCAGCTAATCTGCTATTGTCCATCATAATAATGCCATGGAAACAAGCATGCATGAATATGAGCTCATAGGTGTTTAACGTAATTGCTTATCGAGACTGTTTTCAGTTATCTCTCTCTTTTTTTTTTTAGGGCTGAGCAGTACTGTACAAAACCTTATCGCTTCCCCACGATGTGATTTACAACTGCACTGACACTATTCTGCACATGTTTTTATTTCAGTTGGCAAGGCTTAACTATTTATTAAGAAAAGCATGTAGGTAGAAGAACGTGTAGGCTGACATTGTTTAACAGTCAGAAGTGGCGGATTACGGGGAAGTGACAAGCCAACAGGCTTCTCGCAGTTCTGCTCAAGCCTTATAAATCAAAATATCATTTTGTGGAAAAAGGACTCAGTAAGCAATAATTACACCGTTTTAAAGCATGCATTGCTTAAATGGAAGCTTGATTGAAATGAGGCAAGATTGAAATGAAGCCAACTTGCATGGCAGGTCTATGAAAACCATTCACAATACAAGGTAGTAAACTGTAAACAATTTGCTTCAACAACACTGAATTCCTCCTTGAAATGCATCTTTCTGGGAGGCATAATGCTTAAATGGGCAAATCAGAATATGAGAAATCACAGTTAGCATAAAATATTACTTACAATTTCAGGGCAATAAAGCAGCTCATTTTTTTAACACACTCTATGATGTTTATCTCGCTCTCTCTCGCTCTCTCTTCCTCTCTCTCTCTCACACACACACACACATACACACAATGCCAATGAAACATGTTATCGATAGAGAACCATGTAATTACAAATGACTGAAACAGCGTTTTGTGTCAGTGGAATGTCGGTTTTTTGGAGCCGTATCACATCAAGCCCTAAAGGAGTGAGCAGCAGCTTTTTGCTCTGTGTATCCTCGTGCTTTACTCCACCTGCTGGTGTCCTGTGTAACAAACTTAACATCACCACTACCATCACCAACATACCTACCCCAGTCTCATCATAGCCAGCTGGCTCGGATCTTACCCAAATAACGAAATGAAATCTCACTGAAGTGATGTGTGTGTGGTGTGTGTGTGTATATATGTGATATGTACAAAATGGAGGCCAACTTGGAGCATATCTTAGTGATTGGAACATCCTTCAGGCTTATAGCTAGCTGAGAAACTAGTCTGTTGAACAGACACACAAAGAACGCAGGAATATTTATATCAGTCTGTAAATTGGCTTTTTTTTTTTTTTTTTTGCAAGCCGTCCAATTTATTTGTGCTGGCTGACGAGCAGCGAGCCGTGATTTCAACTCGCATTTTCTTTTCGGTTCCTTGACATGAGGTAATGCATGAGGAGAATATTAGCCAAAGTAATTTACCAGTACAAGGCAGATTACATATCTTTCCATAGATAACCATCTGTACTCATATTCGGCTGTAAGCTGTTGGAATGTCGGTGCTTAAAATCACATTTCACGGCAGCTATAAATAATAAGGGGAAGCATCCAACCAGCTGGGAGCTCGCTTTTTCAGTGGGCTATCAGAGGTTGAAGTTGAGCTTGTGTATGCATGCTGAAATGCCAGAGGGAACTGAAGCTGTCCAAACTCATTCAGGTCTGAGGCATTATACATTTCTTGTATCCTAAGAACAGGTCAGAGCAGTTCTGTGTACGTATTGATTTTTAATTTTTAATCACTGCATTCTGGCCCTCTGGGATGCCTCTTCCTGGCTGCAGAGCGCAGGGTCAAACAGATGCTCCGGCTAATCAATCCCAGCACTAATGTGAGAAGGCAAGCAGTGAGTCTGCTTGGCTCGATCAGCATCTACTTTAGCAAATGGCTTTCTTTTACAATATCCTCTAGTCTGCATGTAAGTATCTCTTCACAGACTTGCCAACCACGTATTTTGCACATTGTCACTCACCGATACACCACATCAGATGTCTTCTTTATTCCCATTAAAAACATCGAATGAGAGGATGCACATATGAATCTGTGTAGGCCCTTTGGAACTCTCAGATATTAACTGACCCCATGGAAGCCCTGCCTTTCACACAATCTTACACTGCTAATCTTCTCCACTCAATTGTCCCACTTGATGTGTTTATACAGTGCCTTTGCTTTCTCTGAAGGTAAATGAAGAATGCTTTGAGTAGAGTAATATGAAATAAAATCTGGCTTTGTATGTTCAATATATCTAACATTAGACAGCAATATAAGGAGGTTCCCAAATTTTAGTCTCTGAACATTTTTGACCAAAAATGGCACAAGGAAGAAAACGGAAAGAGGAAAATGATGTGCCAAATACAGCATTTCATAAGAATTTTATTATTATGAAAGATACTGATAGTGTAACATTCTTTTCTATGGTTTACCCCCAAAATCTGTTCAACCCCTCCAGTGTATACAAAATGCTGCCTTGTTATCCACTAAGAAATCTGCACATCTCACATCACTCCCATCCGTCAACAGTTACATATAGTTCCTATAGTTAAATGCATCCAGTATAAAATTCTTATTCTTCATGGAGCTTCATGGTCTTTCACTCTCATTACCTTGCAGAACTACTCCATCCCTACATTCCACCTCGCAAATTAAGGTCCTCTGATACAGGTCTTCTTGCTGTCCCCAGGTTCAGGTTGTCCACCACAGTGGCAGGTCATTTAGTGTTGCTGGCCCCTCTCTCTGGAACTCCTTCACTTATTCGCTCCCATTCTTCTCTCTCTACTTTTAAAACCCAGCTTAAAACCTATATTTTCTCTCAGGACTTCCTCTCACCATCCACCACCACTCCTGAGTAATCTTTGTCTGGCTTTTTGTTGTTTCTTCTTTGTGTATCATTGTTTCTTATCTGTTTGTTGTGGTTTCTTATTTGTAAAGCAACCTTGATCTATATAAATTTCAGTACTACTTCTTCTTCTTCTTCTTCTTCTTCTTTTTCTTATTATTATTATTATTACTGACAATTAGAAGGTGTTTAGAAAGCTGGTCACTGCTGGTCACTGCATTCATACCTCTTCAACTTTTCCACATTTTTTCACATTACACCCACAAACTTAAATGGATTTTATTGGGATTGTATGTGATAGAGCAACACAAAGCAGCAAGTAATTGTGAAGGGGAAAAGAAAATGATACATTGTTTTCAAAATATTTAATAAATAAAAATCTGGAGTGTATTTGTATTCACCTCCCTGTACTCTGATACCACTAAATAAAATCCAGTGTGACCAAATGTCTTTAGAAGTCACCTAGTGAACTGAATAGAGTCCACCTGTGTGTAATTTAATCTCAGTATAACTACAGCTGTTCTGTGAAGGCCTCAGAGGTTTGTTAGAG
>JAOVYV010000030.1:6302575-6316693 GCA_025674545.1 Hassar affinis
CAGAGTGACTTACATTTATCTCATTTATACAACTGAGCAGTTGAGGGTTAAGGGCTTTGCTCAGGGGCCCAACAGTGACAGCTTGGTGGTGCTGGGGCTTGAACCCCTGACCTTCTAATCAATAGCCCCAACACCTTAACCATTGTGAGCCACCCCTGCCAGCTAGGCACCGGCTCTCCCGTGACCTTGAGCAGGAATAAGCGGTTAAGATAATGGATGGATGGATGGATTAATTATTATTATCATTGTTATTATTATTATCAGTAAGAAAGTGTTTTGAAGTGTTTATCCCAAATGCAGTTGAATTCTTGAAGCTTTTTATCCAGATGGTGTGCATTATTTTATTTTATTTTTTATAATCGAATGGCTTGGGCCATAATTCCAACTGTAACCCAAATGGCGATTATATTTCTTCTGATACATTATTGTTTCTGTAGTAGTAGCTCATACACAGAGACTTGTATGGCACATACTCTGCCTAATCTTGGTCTAATAATACATGGATAAAACAAGTGTTGTTTAACAGAGAATAACATGTAATCATTGATGTAGCCAAGTTTACTTAAGCTTTATGTAAAGAGTCTGAAGAATCAGCACATTGTAACGGTCGCCATGCTTTATAAAGTTTCCCAGCACTGGAAAATCTTTAGGACAGAGTAGATTATGCTGGAAATCGTCAGCCAATCAGAAAGAAGTATTGGATTTTGACCAGTGAAATTATTCCTGCTGCTTAACACATCCTCTACTGTGTACAGACTTAAATATGCCCTTTGTATTACATTTACTATTTATTTACTGAGTTTAACAGATCGCAAAGAAATATGTCCTATATAGACGGTGTATTGACTTTTTCCCCCTTACAAATCAATAAAATATGCATGTAAGGTATGTATGATAAACTAAATCTATATGCATTTATATTTATATCTAAATTAATATATTATTTGAAAAAAGAGCACGTTTGCCAGAGAGCAGGATAAATTCTAGAGCGAGACAGCAGTTTTCTGTCAGAGCAAAGTGAATCTGAGCGAGAGCAGAGAAGTATGAGTGAGCAGATGTATATTTTGCACGCGAGTGAAGAAAATATGTGATTGCTGAGTGAATCGCACTCTCGCGTTTAAAAAATGTGCTCTCGACTTTTGGCAGTAAAATAACGCCATAAAGGAACTAACTTTGTCTTGTGAACAGTAGCAAAGCCGGCTATGAACTTTTAAAATGCACAGTGTGGAGCATCGTCACTGTGGAAGAAGCAGAATAACACGACAGACCATGCAATTATGCAGCACGTGTTTATCATGTGTTATTCCTTAATGGTTGATATTTTGATATAAGATGCACGCACATTGGCCAATATCACCTAAAAACAACTCTTCCACTATTTTAAAAATAATAATTCTTTAATTGGAAACAATTTCTATCTATTATGATAATGACAAACCCAGAGGTTTCACTGTCACCTGCAAGAATGATATATATTTGCAGGATGTTTTGTCTTCAGCCTGCACAGACTCCTTCATAAGCCTCCAGGCTCCCTCTAGAAGAAATAATCAAAATCAAGAGATTAGCGCCATATGGCAGATGTATATGCCAGTGTCTGGGAGGTAAAACTGGTAATTCTCAGGTTACACTCTGATTATAATTTCTGCCACTCTACTGTACCGTCTGGATGTGTTAATGTTCCTCATTAAAAACTATTCGATAAGATTAACTCCCTCTTATTTGTAGCACTGTATAAGGTCTCCTGTTGATCCAGTTGTCTGAGAAGCCTCTGGGTAATAATTAATGTGTATTTTTTTCATTTATTTAATTGTCTTTAAAGCCCAAATCAGAGACGAGGATAGGTTCCTGGGTTAAAGCTAAGCTCATGAAGTGTGTGTAAAGTTGTGTAATTTCACAACGTGTGCAGGATGCCTATAGCAGTGTTTCGTGAAATCAATGAAAGGGTAAATAAATGAGCAAGTAAAATGCATTACAGAACAACTTCTTTCAGTTGTTTGTCCTGGGAGGGGTTTCTCCCTTCAGTCTCCTCTTCAGAAGGTGAAAGGGAAGTTTAATTGGGTTAATGTCTGGTGATGGACTTGGACAGTCTAAAACCGTCCGCTTTTTTCTGCTGATGATGATTATTGTGCTGACGGTCTATTTTGGGTCATTTTCTTGCTGCTTGATGAAGATCCTTCCAAATAGACTGGATGCATTCCTCTGTAAACTAGCAGCCAGATTGTTTCTGTAGACTTTTTGAATTCATTCTGTTGTTAGTATCATGAGTTACATAACCAATAAAGGTTAGCGATCCCGATCCAGCTATGCAAGCCCAAGCCACGACACTACCGCCACCATGTTTTAGTGATGAGCTTGTATGTTTTGGATCATGTGCAGATACTTTTTTCACTTGTCACTGTGGTAGAGGTTAATCTTGGGTTAATCTCTGGGCTCAAACCAAGAGTAGACATTCAGCACTATTACTTGTTTGAACAATCAAACATGACACATCTGAGTAACAAGAAACACCGGCCAGTGTTCCAATATTTAAAAATGGCTGGGTTCAAACAACAGGTGCCATGTTCCAAGATGTTTATCAAACCCAATATTTTCAAAGGAATTGGCCTTGCTGTTCCAGTACTGGAGGAGTCAGAGGAGACTGTTTGTAGTGTATTTCTTCTAACAGTTTACCGTGAACTTGCTCTGCATTGAGTGCCATTGAGCGGTTGTGTGTGTCTGGCAGGTGCATTGTCAGGAACAGCAGCGGGCTTCTAACTCCTCCAAGAGCCTCGCAGCTGTGGTGGCACGTCTGGAAAGAAACGCTGTGAGCTCGTATGCCGAAGGTGAGGAGCTGCGTGAGGAGGAGGAGCCAGAGGAGGAAGGAGCTGTGGTGCCTCGCATCCTCTATGAGGAGCTGGTGCACAGCTACAGACAGCAAGAAGAGGAGGTACGGCGACTGCAGCAAGAGCTGGACCGAACACGCAGACAGCTGCTGCAGCAAACCAAGAAACTCAAGGAGCACAGCAGCCTGCTGACAGAGGTCAAGGAACTACGGGATTTCAACCGCCGCCTGCAGGATGTGCTTCTCATGAGGCTGGGTAGCGGTGAGATACACACACAAGATACACAAAGACTACACTATACACTTCCCCAATACCACCCTCTCCTATGTATATGGTGAGCCAGTGGTGGGTGGAACATGAGACGAGAACTGTCAACAGACGGAGACTTTGAAATATCTTTTTTTTTAAGCAATTTCAACAAATGTATTTGCCTTAAACCATTTTTTTGCTAAACAAAACTATTTGTTGCAAAGCAGCTGCACAAACAGCTGTGGTATTGCACAAAACCTGTCATCTGCTTGATTTATGCTCTCCTCAACAAATGCAGAGTACACAACGACAACCTCTGTTTAAGGAAATGGCTGACAGAACATACTCTGGGGAACGTCAGTCTCATCACCTCCTTCACCGCCTTTTAAGTTTTTGATTTGCAAAATGAAGAGTACAACAGTACTCCTCTTCCGCGTTTGTCGCTTTTTTGCCGAAACCATTGTCATTCTTTATATGACAGGTCAGTGTTTAAAAAACCAATCATAAAAATTCCAGTTCTCAGAATATTCCTATAAAACCCCAATAGTAGTCTATTACAAACAAACTGTAATATTCAAAAATAACATCATAGACTACATTTAAAGGTATTAAAAATGTGCATATTCCATATATAGTTTCCATATATAGTTATTTAACCAAGATCTTTAATGAGTAGTGGACTTGTATTATGACATCATTAAGATAACTATGAAATCAATTTACTGACACGTAGTAATAATGTCTTTACAGAGTAACATACAAAGTTAATATTGAGAACAAGAATAAGGTGTAGGCAAACATGGGCAAAACATTCTGACAGCATAGCTATGGTATGATCTCCACTTGGCTCTCGAACCATTCTGTGTTTTAAGCAGTGCAGATTATCAGAGAAAGACACTTAAAGAGCACTACCTTTATCCTGACTCGCACAATTGGTGAGTGTCTCTCTGACAGGGGATTGAGTAATGCCTTTCCTCACTTTGTCTGTTAATAAGCCATATTGGACTCCTGACCATGGATGACTGTGGTGTTGTCAGGATTTGAACTTGTGATCTACTGACAATAGGGGAAATAGGGTTTTTCCTGTTGCATCACTTGCATATTTTTTGTTGTTGTGGGGCTTGATATTTGTTATTTTCTGTTATACAAGTATGCATTTACAATGTATATTTCTGTTTGTTAGACAGTATCTTGTGCATTCATTCCTTCTCAAAACTGAATTGAGTTGGATATCATGTAAATATTTCTTGCACTGGATGCTTACATAGTATCCAAAGGAGCCAGGCCAGTGTCCAGGCCAGCTGCTGCTATATGTGTGTTCCTGGCCTGATTAACTCTGGGTCAGGAATGCAGGAAAGTGACCGATATTAAAACTTGTTAGCTACATTAGAGCTTTGCGTGTCTGGCCACCAAGCCAGCTTACTGAGCAAAAATAACCAGGCTGGCACCAGGCACAGGGGAAGCCCTTTTTAGGCAGCTAACCAAAGTGTGTGTGCGCATGTGGGCTGTGTGAGAAATAATTTTCTTATGTTTTTCCTAGTTTTATTTCACACACTGTACTATGCCAGCATATCAAATAAGATCTGTTAATTAACCTGTGTTTGAATGCTTTACTGCTCACAGAACCAATGCATGATAATGGCACTCAGACAATCAAAGCTGAGGTGGTGGAGCCAATACCTGAACCACAGGAAATGTGCAGAGAGGAGGCCAACACTAGCTCCACCCACTCCCCCTCCCCAAGGACCGTCTATACCTTCAGTGATGGAAAAGTAAGTGTGTGTGTTTGTGTGTAAGATGCTTGCTTTTACATCCCTGTGGAGCTGATCACACACTTACCAAGTCCTTGCTTTGGGGCTGTGTAGTCTTTTGTTCAGGCTTTTTATTTTTCTCTAATTGGTTATGAATCTTTTGTCCCAGTACTCATTTTCATCATAGCATTTACTGTGCTATTTCTCAGCTATGCAGCTTAGCAGACATTCAACCAGCATTCACCCTTATTTCTTCTTTCTCTGACTCAGATCAAGCATGAAGAGTAGAAAGCAAATTAGGCCTTACACAGCCGCACATTACCCATATTAGTTATTACCACAGGAGTTGTCCTGAGTGACGGCTAGCCAGAGAACACAAATCTCCTCTAAGAGCAGGGAAAAGCATGTCTGCTGGCTGGCAGCCTAAAGCACATTAGTTACTTTAGGGAAAAGGCCCCTGGAAGCCAGCCTAAAGGCTTCTCAGAGTGACAATCCTCCTGATGGTTTGCTTGGCATCGTCTCCCACAATGTAACTTAAAAGTCGACACTCTGGTCTGGTGTCTGTCAAAACATGTTATTCTGCCTAGCAGCACCTTCATTTGTGAATATATTTATGAATGTCAGTCATATTTACCCCAGTTTCTCTCTAAATTGAGTCTTGGGTGGATGAGGGAGGACTGGCATGTACTATATATGATCACACGGCCAGGTATACAGTTCACCTTCCTTTTTGTAGTATTACAACCTGGACCTGAAATTGACTTAATTGGGATTGTTTGTAATGAATCTACATAAAATACACCATAATATTATAGTGTGGTGGTGGTTTGGTTATTAAAAATATCTCAAACTTCTAAAAGATACCAGTAAATCCATTAATTATAAATATAAAGAATGTGGCACAACCATGACTCTGGCTAAAAGAGGTCAGTGACTGGATAAGGAGCACAGGCAAAACTCCATAGTTAATTCTGAAGGAGCTGGAGAGATCTATGGCTATGATAGGACGAGCAGTTCACTGGACAATTGTCTGGGAAGAAAGACATATGCCAAAAGGCATCTTGGAGATGAAATAAACATCTGGAAAAGGGTTTGGTTATCTGACCTGATGAGACCAAAGTTGACCTTTTTGACATTGACATGAAGCACAGTAAGTACATTTTGAGGAAAACCCTGATCTACCCATCACCCTGAGAAAACCATATTCACATTGAAGCATGGTGCTGGTAACATTGTGCTGTGAGAATACTTTTCATCAACATGGATCAGGACAATGGTCATAGCTGAGGGCATAATGGCTGGAGCCAAATACAGGACTATCCTAGAAGAAACCAAGGACCAGAATGTGTTAGAACGGCCCAGTCAAAGCATAGACCTCAAACTGTTGGGTTAAATAGGTGGTCAAATAAACTAAATATTCTCATTAGTAATATGAAAATAAAATATTACAATTGTGTTGTTCCTTTGGGCATATATTGCACTGTGTTGGTTGTCTGTTGACATTTTTGAGAAGTATGCAGTAAATTTGAGATTCTTCCTAACTGAATACTAACTTTGACAAACAGAATTTGCAGAATAATATACAATCAAGCAAAAATTCTAGCAACATGGAAACATAAAGACTAATAAATTAATATGTAATTGAAGAAAACAAATGTTAAAGCTTGAAAACAAAATAGTAAAACAAGATTTTTCTCTGCATTTTTGCTATACAAATGTATAATGTGTCTTAGCTAATGTTTACTCTGTCTCTGGCAGTATAACATTACAGGCTAATTAATATTCAAATACATTAGAATAGCAAAAAGACAACATTCAGATGCACTATTAAAGGAATTCAGCAACTTTGTAATATTTGTGTTTCGTTTTAAATGAAACCCATGTTCATGAACCTCCGTTCAAGTCTCTTGGACATTGTGTTATAGAATAATGATTGAATCAAGTATCCATTAGAGTTACCATTAGACGTGCTTGTCTCCTTTCTCTAGGTGCACCTGGGTGGGGGCATCTGGGTGGAGGAGGAGAAGTGGCATCAGCTACAGCGCACACAGGGTGACTCCAAATTCACCAAAAACCTGGCTGTCATGATCTGGGGCACAGAGACGCTGAAAAACCGCAGTGTTACTGGCGTGGCAACAAAGAAGAAGAAAGACGCGCTGCCTAAACCGCCTCTCTCGCCAAGCAAACTCAAAATCGTACGAGGTATATTTTCACCCATATGTTTACTCCATAAGAGTATAACGCTCTTAGGAGGTGGTATGAGTTACACGTCTAGGTGTCAAATTTTCCTCTTTCTGTTTTGTTAAGAGAAATCTAAACTTCTATAGTCTTCCATGTTTACCTGCTAACACTATATTTGAAAATTCCATCCCTAATCCATGTTTTCTTTCTAGAGTGTCTGTATGACCGTGTGTCTCAGGAAACAGCCGACAGTGCTGAGATCACTCAGCGGCTATCCAAAGTGAACAAATACATCTGTGAAAAGATTATGGATATCAACAAATCCATCAAGAACGAGGAGAGGAGAGAGTCTAAGCTTCTCATCCGGCAAACGGTAAAGATGGAGAACTTGTATGACGGCATGTAGGACCTGCAGAGTTGACAACATAGACTGCTGCTGTGAGAAGAGGTTACATGTGATCACCTGCGCTGCCATTTTGGATTTCCACTGAAGCCCACAGCGAGGCCTTTTTTTTTTTTAAACAACATTTTACTACATCATAACACCTCAGAGGCTATAAGACAGCTTTACCTACAATCCACGCAGCCTACTGTGAGCTGAGTTTGTTGTTATGTGTGCAGTGAATGAACAGTGGCTTTGGATAAAGGGGGGATTATAAGGTTTAACTGAGGAATATTTAGGGGAGTGGAGGGGTATTTGGTGGTTAATCAGACATTTTTTTTTTGACAGGAGAGATCCTTTAAATCACATTAAATAGCAATGTGTACGGCACATCGGCTGGTGTTCTGTGTCAGAACATGTCCTAATGTCTAGGTCGAGAATGAAGACTTCCCTTGAAAAGAACTGTTCTCTTTTAAGGAGAATGTTCTTAAAACCATAAAACCTGACTTTGAGTATGGAAATTTACAGCTCTCTTCTTGTGTCTATTGCTGGTATGAGAGGCACAGAAATGCACCTTTGAAACAGGGTTTGGCCCTGCAGTGTCTTAATAAATAATACGTTGATTCATTGATCCCTCGAGACCCAGTTGGTTCTAACCATTGTAATCAGTTTATTCTTATTCCTGATATATTGAGGATTTTGGAGTTCAGCTAGTTCCTTAAGTAAGATTTAATGACGGTTCTGTGTGTTCGACGTGTTCTCAGAAACACTCCCTCTGATTCTCAGCAGAGCAGTGACTTTGAACTTAGATTAGTAATTTCACACTTACGTAAATATGTTTACATATTAACAGCATGCTTTTAATGTAGTCTCGTTCTGGTTTTTTAGGTGATGTGTCTGAACCTTTTCACGGTTAAATGGATGCAGGTTCTTATGTAACTGTGATTTCAGTTTCATGGTGGATTAGAGAGTTTTGGATATGTTCATAAACCTGGTTGTTTAGAATCATTATATACATAGAGCTGACAAATGAAAGGCAAACCAGTGGTACTGTTATTCTTTGGGTGGTGTTTGTTTATTTTGTGCTGGCATAGACCGTTCACTTTTATCCTATAATGAAACATTTCGTTCGTGATGGGCGTGGTCAATGCCGGGATGACTCCACATACATTTACAGCGTATGAGGGTTCACTGAATGGTTTGATCATATGGTATGGCCTTCAGTCTAATCAGGTCTCAAGCCAGTTGAACACCTATGAAAGATTTTGAAGCCATGTGGTAGACAGCACTCCCAACCAACATCATTATAACATGATTATAACAGCAGCTGATTGAAAATCTTTAGGAAGTACAGTGTTCATCACTCCAGTTCAGTTCCCGAGACTTGTTGAATCTATCCTAAGGCACAATGAAGCCGTTCTGATGGGTTGTGGTAACCCACTTCCTTACTAACACTCTTTACATTGGTTTATCCGCTGTCACCCACTTGTAGTTAGGTTGAGGAACAAAGACTGTGCAGGGATTTTACACTTTTGATATGGCAGTTACTTGGAACTGTTGTGTGTTTTTATAGCAAGCTGTGATTGTAATATGATATTGCGTTACCTGCACTTTGGTGTGTGTGTAGTAAAATGGCAGAAACTGTGTGTGGATGTGGGTAAAGCTGTCAGAAGCGATCGGTGTTACGCATGTTGGTATTTTGTTTTGCTTTTTCAAAACCAACCAAACGGCATCTCCAGAGTATGACTGGATCCTCTGAAGCTCCTCCAGGGGGGAGAAATTAGAGGGGGTAATTTTTTAAAGTGACAACTTCCAGTGAGCCATGCCATCTATCCTTTTGCCCCTTTTTCCTTTTTTCACCCCCCCGTCCATTCACTATCTCGCTTTTTTTTGCATTTCACAAAACAGTTCATGTGGCTGCATATTGAAAAGGCCTGCTTGCTGCAGGTTTGAGTTCTTAACTGTGATCGCATACTGCTAACTGTGAATCAACCTCGAATCTGCCTCTCAGCCCTTCCTATCTCATCACTTTTCTTTCCTGTCTTTGTTGCTTTTTTCGTATCAAATACATGTACATGTATTTTAGTTAATGGATTTTGTAGAGGAGAGATTTTATTGTATATTTGGATCTTGATGATCTATATCCAGGCTGCACCTTATTCTGCTTAGTCCCTTATTTGAAACAAGTCATCATCGCATATCCATATGATTCCATCTTTTCTCCATGCCTATTCATGCAGAATTTTTTTTTTTTTGGCTTTTCGTTTTAGTCGTCGCTTTGCTTGTCAGAAAATGCATTATCTCTTAATGGAATGCTGTCAAAGAAGCAAACTCTATTTTAAATTATAATAGCTAATTTACACATGTCAATTATCACAGTGCTCCTGCTATCACGTCACTGTGAGCCATTTGTAAAGGAGTATCATTTCTCTTTTGTTCTGTTTTCTGGAAGTGTGCTTATAATTGAAACAGATGTAGTAACCATATATGACAGCACTTTAATCTTAAGAAAGGCCATGTCATAATGATGGGCAAATATGGATCTTAATGGTGATAGTAAGGGTTTTTTCCCCCCCCTAAAATGGCTAATCAGAAAGCTTGGCACTTTTTTTACAACTCCAAAGTTGAAAAAGATCTCATTTATACTTCATAGCTAGGTCTGTTTAAGAAACGTTGACTTTAATTGTAACTTACCTCTAATATGTTGGTGTAATATTTACAGAATAGAACATTATTGTATGGTTTATGGTTCAAGGTTATATTTTTCTGTGAACTTTTCCTCTGTATGTCAATGTGCTGTGTGCTGTGTGCTATATGTTGCCCCACTAACTGAATATGTGCTATATATATAATAATGGCTGTGGGTACACTGGAAAACACCAGCGTTAATTCGGCTGATGTTGAACGATAGCCAAAAGAAACTGACAATCCTCATGGTCGTTCTTTCATACTGAGATTTGTCAGCTGCAACGTTGCCTTGAAAAGCAGTAATTCCTCTTTAATAGCCACTCACTCCTAGTGAACAGCTTTCACATGCAATATGGCTGATAAACGTTACGTCCCGTCAGTTGTGAACCCTACCAGGGAAAATTGTGACTGTGAAATGTACAAATATGCTATATATAAATATATATATATTGCCATGGGAAAGTGTATTCATAAGATGCATAAACGCTTCGACAGCAAACCGGTACACCTCTCTAAGATTACAGTCCTCTGGTCCTCACTAGTGACCTTCATCCGTCGTCATGTTTGTGTCCATGTTGTAGAGTGACATCACTGCGGTGCTTAAGCTTTGAGCTGCTTAGCTCTCTAAAAGATCCAAAACAATCTGGATGCCAAGAAGAGCAGTATAAAGTGTCTATGTATAACCATCAGGCCAACACTTGAGGATTATTAAACCAGGAACTTTTTTTATTTTGATTTCTCTTTTAGTAGAGTTTTTATGCTATATGTGAATGCGTAGGTGTCGGGTAATCTAAAGCTCCTCGGTGGTGGATTCAATATAAGCCAAAGTGGAATAGTGATCATTCAGCTTGATATGAACTTGCACAGAATTGGCCCATGCCAAGGTCCAGAGTCATCCAAGCTCAAAAAGATACATTTTGTTTAAAAAAAAATCTAAATCTGATACTTTATTGAAGATTCTGTTTCGCTTGTATTTGTATCGTGCTTAATTTCATATTAGAAGAGCATTAAGCTTTCAGTGGTATGGACATGCATACTGTTCTTTCAAACAGATTTTTTTATCATTTATTATTCTTTCTTTTGATTTTATTATTGATGCCAAAAAGGGGAACAGGGAGAATAGTCAGAAAAGGTTGATCTATGTGTGTAGAGCAGTAAGGATTTGGCCTCCTTTTTTAAAGCCACATACACAGATTTTTGAGTGATGCTGAGGACCCACTAAACTTAGACAAAGCTGCCCAGTCCTCCGCTCAAGCTCTTCCTGCCAGCACCGTGTCATTACTTCCTGTTCAGACTCGCCCTAGCAGGTACCAGGTCTCAGCCCATGTCACTGTTATTCAGGGCCAAGCTCGGAGCAGTTCATTTGCCACGCAGCTTTACCGTGATTTAACAAATAGAAAGAGAAAGTATTTTTATAAAATCCGGACAGGTGATTTGTGGCAGTAATGAAACGTGTACTCTGAATCCTACCTCATGGCTTATCGTGTCACTTTAGTTGTGTTCCATTCATAGCACGTCACTCTTCACGGGCACAGATGTGTAAATAAATCAGTCTGTATTGTAGATTTTTAAAATCGTATAGCTGATTTCTGCTTTTTTTTAACGGTATATATTCAATATTAACCTCCTTTGAGTCTGCCTGGTTTGTATAGGAGCGCGTCTTTCTAATTTCTTCCTGTGGTTCTGTTGGTGTCGTTTGTGCTGTAAACCTTTGTTGTTGTTTTTATTTTTCCGTATCGTTTTGTATTTTTTTTTCTGGTTGATGGTGCTACCAGCACACGTGTCATTTACCTCAGATGGTGCTACTTTTTTACTGTGGTGGATGTCAGTCAGTGTCACATGATCAAAAACCAGTAGTTTTATTTTATTTGATAGTAAATGAAATCAGGGCATGTCTGTAACATGTCTTGTAGTCTCACCACACATGCCGTAAGTTTTTTTAAATTCATATTTGTATTGTTGAACAGGTGTTGATGGATAACTGTTTAACAGCAAGTTTAGATTCATTAACAGCAAAATAAAATGCTGTAGGGAGCTTATTAATCCCCACAGTCGATCTACCTGTATGGTACTGGGCAGTGTACCACGGTCCTCAGCAATGAACTTATCCAGCTCCACTGTAGTTACCATCCAAACTGCAAGAAATTCTATATTTAGAAAATATTTTAGATATTGCAATACAGTACAGCGTATTTTAAAGAGTTTATATGACTTGCCAAAGTGTTTTTCTCCCAAAGAGAGCTTATTTACAATATCTCTTAAATATTCAATCATTTGATGGCAAAATGATCAAATTAAAAATTCTCTATTAATAAACTGCTAGATTTTTTTGTAAATACTCATTTTATTTCCATCTCCCACTAAAATGTCCAATATTTCTATTTCGGGAGAATTACTGTTTGGTTTGGTTTTGGTTTCCTCCCCCCAACATGTTTTGTTGGTTTTGCATATTTGTGGTATGACTGAAATGTGTCCTGAACAACCTCAGAACTAGACTACACTCAATATCTGGAATCAGCTGTGTTGCATTTAAATCTGTCCTTTCATTTCATCTTTCATGTTCTTTGTTCTTGCTGCTGAATAATATCTATAAAAAAATCTACTATGTATATGTACTTACCTATATTTTTCAGAATCAATAGAGAATGTCTTCTAAATACAACTGTGAAAAAAACTTTCTTTAAGTGGCAGGTGTTGTGGGCGTGGTGATTTTTACACACACTGTGCTTTTGTCTGAATCATCTCTTTAGATGGAGAAGTGCACATGCTCAATGTCCCCTTCCCTTTGGGTTGCAGTTCCCATGAAAATCCTAAGACAAGGACTGGCAGGTATAACTGGTTTCTTTAACCTAGACTGAGCCTCAGTTTCTGATTTGGAAAAGGCGACTTCGGTTCAGCAGCTGTAAACGTTTGGACTGTAAGAGTAGGCTACAGCTGGGTGCAATAAACCAGGCTGTCTTGTTTAGCCTCCTGCTGGGTTTAGGGAGACGACCTGAAAAGCAAAGCATTTCCTCACCGACCGCTCTCACTCCTCTCTGGTGCGTGGCTGCTGTCGTCGGTCAGCGCCAGATTATTGTGTATGTGCTGCAGTCCAAGTACTCTTGTTCTATGTACAGATCAACAAAATAAATTCAGACTTTTATTCTACAAATAACAGATTTGTCATTTCTTTTCCCCTGTGAGTGCATTTTTCATGATGCTATGTAATTACTCAGATCATTTAAAAGCCAAGGAAACGTCCCGGTGCTTGTCATCAATCTAAACTATTCCTATAATCGGGTACGAAGGCAAAAAAAAGGTCATCATTGAACTTTAAAAGCTGCTGAATTCCGAATAATGAAATGCAAACACAATTGAATTCAAGGCACTGGAATAGATTCCTTCCAGAAAATCCGACATCTGCATTTATTTGTTTTGTTTTGCATTTAGTTCCTTTAGTTCCTTTTCTATCTTCAGGGATTCGCCTTTTAAAATTCACTATTTGAAAAACAAACCAGCATCTACTGTATGTTCAGATTAGTTTTCTAATTCACGTTTACTAATTCTGTTCTCACACATCCAAAAATTCACTTTGGATAAAACCACCCAGATTTTTATACTGGTAATCTAAACAATGAAATAAAGCCGTGCTCGCTTTCAAATTTCCAGGAGCTTAATTCAAATGGTAAATGCACCTGTGTGGTGTTTGCAACAATGCACTGCGGTTTAAATCCGACACAATGGCTTTTAACCTAGGAATCTCTATATTTTTTGTTTTAAAATATCGCTGATGAGATTTACTTGAAATGTTTTAAAGTCAGTCGTTTAGACATACAGTACAGGCCACCACCAGCATCACTTAGTGACCTGGCCACTATCCTGCAAGAAGAATGGCTTAAAATCCCTCTGATCACTGTGCAGACTTGTAGATGTCATTCCCAAGACGAATTGACGCTGTATTGGCCACAAAAGGAGGCCCTGCACCATACTATATATACAGTCAAGCCCGAAAGTATTCATACCCCTGGCAAATTTTGACTTAAATTTACTTTTATTCAACCAGCAA
>JAOVYV010000030.1:6316832-6331239 GCA_025674545.1 Hassar affinis
ACAGCTCAGATGTTTCCATTAGTACTATTTCTTTCTTTTTAAAAAAAAAAAAAAAAAAGGATCATTTGAAATATAAGAAGTCTTATCTAAGCACAAAATGAATGTGATAATCCTGGATGACTGTAAGATAAATGGATCGGAGCTCCAATAAGCGGAAACATTGAGGAATATAATCTGTGGTTACCTACTGTGGGATTTATTAGTTTAGTTTAGTCTGCTTCCGTGGGACAAATTCCAGTAGCTGATGCCTGCCGGGCTACCTGTAGCCTTTGAAAGAAAAAAGTCTCTCTCTGTAGACACTGATATGGACACACCGTGTGAGCTTTATGATCTTTCACCCATATGTTTGATATCTCATCCACAAATCGGGCTTTTTTTTTTTTTACTTTATTGAGAATGTTTAATAGTGTGCGAGATGGCATCAGACAGCTCTCGCTTTGTTGTCTTATTTGGTGTGTATCATCTGCTGGATCAGTTCTCAGTTCTCCCCCCATTCTGTGGCTTTGACTTTGAATTGGATACACACAGCCGGCGATGAGCGAGAGGGTGTGTGTTTGATGTGTGGAGCAGTGTGAGCGCGCCCGGGATTAAAAGCTAGATTGATCGGAGTGTCAAAAAGAGATAAGCACACTGGTCTGTCTGATTTATTAGGGAGGCAGGGAGTTAATATCAGAACACCCAGCTGTGTTCTCTCTCTCTCTCTCTGTCTCACACACACACACACACACACACACACACAGTTCCTTTCATTGTACACCACTAAAATCCATTGTAATATTAAAATAGCTGTTATATAAGATGATTAAATCACAAGACAAAAAGAGTTGATGGGTAGCTCACTAGGATCTGTTTGGATTTTTATTATTTTATATATTTTTTTGTTAAGACTGTTACAGATGCTTTTATTAATTCTTTGCTCTCCATTTTCATTATTTACCATGGAAACAGTGCCCGTGGGCCTACGAATGCATATGTAAAAGAAAATGTATTCCTATACAATATGGCATTTCTACTTGGCCCAAGTTTTCTCATCGTTCTGTCTGTGCCCAAGGGGACTGCTGAATGTCATTAGCACTAACAGTGTCCACATGGCGGTAATGTATTGCAGTGAGGGATATTGACAGGGAGATGATTCAGTATAGTAATGATGGATGAAGCTGGCGCTCTGGGCCAGCACACACAGGGCCATACGTGCTCTGGGAGAGAGAAAAAGATACAGAGAGAGAACACACTGTTCCTCTGCAGCCTCACCGCTGCATCTGTTTCTTCTAGTTTACTCTGAAATGTTTTAAGCGCTTCTGGAGGAGTAATGTTTTCTTTGTCGGCCTTGAAAATCCCTAAAGTTTTATTTGCAGCATTTTCTATTACACTGATTTAATAGCATTGTTTCTTGCCTGTAGAAACCCATTAGTTCTTGACATCCGGTACACTCTTGAACGATTAAATTGGGAGGAAAAATGGCAAGGAAACTTCTCTTCCTCGCTGCTAAACGATGCACCAGTCAATCAGACAGGGACTACATCAACTCCTGTCTTTACGTGCATTAAAAAGACATGTACGGTCATTACCTTCCCCTGGGGTGGTGGGATTAGATGTGTGTGATGTGCTATTATACAATCGGATGCGATTATAACGGAATGAGATGGGAGGGTTTTTGTAGACTATTACTGTTAACTGCTGGAAAAAAAAGAAAAAAGATTTGACTATAATGTCCCCAGGGCCTGCGACTATCTTGTAAAGTAAAAGTAGGAAAGTGGTAAAGGAGAAGAGGAACAGAAACGTGCTTCTGAGCTCATGCAGCCAAACATGTCTGAACGCATGTCGCTTTAATCGTTCAGTCTCCTAACCGAGCGTCAGGAGCCGGATACAGGGAGCTTCGTGTATCTTCCAGCCAGGTGTAGTGTTCCTAGTGTTGCTTTCATCATCCTCTTGCTGTAGGAGAATCTAATTGGACATCTGCAGGGATGTGCAGCTAGAGGCGAGTGTGAAAATATGATGGAGATTGCAAAGATAAGTGAGAGTGAGAGTGCGATTTTAATAACCGCTGGACTCTTCTATCGCCTTCATGTGTATGTGTGTCCATGCAGAAAAGTAAAAAAATAGAAATGAATGGTAGATGGTAAAAGGGTCAAGCATAAGTGGTGCACACTTACTGTATAAGTCATTATACACGTGAAATTTATAAAACCCAGACGAAGCACAATGCATTTTTCTGCTTGAATGCGCTGCTGATTTTTGTTCAATGTGCCACACAAAACCCAGGCTCTCCTCAAAGATATGAATCGATATATTCCTGAGTATAAAGCTGTGTTTTTTTTTTTACTGTAGCTCATCCTAGTCCTCTTTTTGGTGTTGTAATTATCTTTTAAGGAAGGTCATTCGCACTCAGGCCGGTAAATGCCATTAACCTGTACACAGGCTCGACACTGTGGCTGCTGCTTTGTCCTCAGACTAATCAATGAGAGAAATCTGCTCAGGTTAAATTGTGTTTTTTTATGGCTATGGTATATTGATGTGAGCCCATTGATTCGGTCTGTCCCTTGGTGTGAAAGAGCTTAAATACGTACTTTTGAACAGAAGTAGAAAAGGTAATGGAGGGAAAGGCTGTACTCGTTTTACTCTGATGAATCTAATGCTTTTCCTTTAAGCTCCTGATGTTCCTTCATGAAACACTGTGAACACACTAAGGAATGTTCTTTTAAGCCAGAAAATTAAAGCATTTACCCGTCGATACTTTGCATTATGGGCCTTGTGCCCATCAAGACCCATCAACATCTTATATCTATACACTTTCTTATTCTGATTCATATATTCAAAGAAGCCAGGCTTATTTATTTAGGTCTGTTTATGGAGATGGGAAGCCCCACGGTCTGGGGTTTGAGCCTGCACTCAGGTTACTGTCTGTTTACTGGCTTTCCACTGTGGCAGTTTCAGAGGCGGTGCCTAATCTTGAACCGGTTTGTCGCATTTCTACAGCCAAAGAATCAGCTCTCGACTGGGAAAACTGGTCCCAGAGCAGGAACTTTGCTGGTTTAGAACCAAGAATTGCTTACATCAGCTGGGCTGGGGGCAGGATTATCATGACCAACAAGACCAAGTAAAACTTTGTGACCACCGTTTTTAAAAAACGTATCTAGTGTAGTGTCTAGACTTTCACAGAGAAGAATGGATGTGAAATCAAAGCTGCAGTGCTCTGTGTAACAAGTCGATGTAGCCTGCTATTGATGTGCTTGTTGTTGTTGTTGTGCTTGTCGCTAGCATTGCTGGAAAAGCACAGACGTGTACAGACATATACAGTAGTGATGTGGCTGTATGATGGAAATATTCTGTGGAAAAAAGGTTTGCAAGTTGAACCAAGTCTGAAGCAGTATTAGTACCAGCCCAGAACTAGCATCTACTCTCCCCATGTCTGTACTGGAGTTCTGTGGGTTCTCTGCATTCCTACCACCTTCCAAAAACATGGCAGTAGGTGGATTGACTACATTAAATCACCACTTGGTATGAATGTGTGAGTACACGGTGCATTGCAATAGATGGTCTGGCAGCCCATCCAAAGAGTATTCCCACCTCATGCCCAGCTTTCCTATGATAGGCTCCATATCCACTACTTTCTAAGTAGGATTCATGATGTATAGTTATGTGCAAAATAATAGCAGTGTAACATCACTAATGTGTTTAATGACTGATTTTGGCAGAAAAGATTATACAACATGGCGAAACATTTATGACTAGATGTAGCCGAGTAATGGGCAACCAACAGAATCAACAGTCATGACATGAACGCTGCTAATTGGGTGTAATTGACTCATTTAATAAAGGGGTGTGTTCAAATTAATAGCAGCGTGGAGTTCAATTAGTCAGGTCATTCATTCTGGGAAGAAACAGGTGTCAATTATGGCCTTTATTTAAAGAAGGAGGGCAGCAAATGTTGTACCTGCTGGTTTTAGCCGTTCCTCAGTGAGTAAAATGGGTCGTTCCAGGCATTGCACTGAAGGAGAAAGAACTTTGATCAAGAAGTTGATTGGAGAGGGGAAAACGTATAAAGAAGTGCAGAAAATAATTGGCTGCTCAGATAAAATGATCGCAAATGCTTTAAAATGGCAAAGAAAAGCGAAAACACGTGGTAGGAAACTACTATACTACCATCATAGAATAGCAAGAATGGCAAAGAAGCATCCAATGATCAGCTCCAGGGAAATCAGAGAAGATCTTCAGTTATCTGTGAGTACCGCAACAACATTTGCAAGAATCCCTCGTTAAAAAGTACCACTGCTGAAAAAAGACGTGTTGAACAGGTTCTATGTGCCAAAGAACACAATGAATGGCCTAAAGAGAAGTGGTGCAACATTCTCTGGACAGATGAGAACAAGATTGTTCTTATTGGGTCTAAAGGCCACAGACAGTTTGTGAGACGACCCATAAACACTGAAATCAAGACAAAGTACAAGGTGAAGATTGTAAAACATGGAGGTGCATGCATAATGGTTTGGGGATGTTTCTCATACTTTGGAGTCGGGCCCATTTATCGCATACCAGACACCATGGACCAGTTTGAATACAGACCCATTCCAAAAGATTTGAATATCATGGAAAAGTTGATTAATTTCCATAATTCCATTCAAAAAGTTAAACTTTCATAGATTGTAGATTCAGGGCCCACAATGTAAACTATTTCAAGTATTTATTTGTTTATTTTTATAATTTGGGCTTCCAGCTCATAAAACCCATGAAAACAGGAATTCAAAAAATTTGAATACTGACTTCAGGCCCAAAGAACTCTCCAGCATTTCTGCACAAAATAAATATTTGGCTTCCTCTTTGCGTAACACAGTTTCAGGTTTCTTGATGCAGTGGTAGACTGTGTTAAGTGACAAAAGTTTCCATTATACTCCCGAGCACGTGGCTATGTCCACTCACATTCAGCAGTGGTTTCCTCCCTTGGCCTTTACACACTGAGTTTTCCCCTGACTCCCTGAATCTTTTCATGACATTATGAACTATAGATGGTTAAAGACCTAAATTCTTTGCAATCTTGCACTGAGAAACGTATTTGAGCTGACTGACAATTCTGTACTGACTGACCCATAATTGCTAGCAAAGACTAAGCCTTTGGTGGACGCTCCTTTTATACTCAATGTTGATGACCTCACCTGTTACCAGTTCAAATGCGTTAAATTGTGGAATCTTCCAGAACAGCTTTACTTCTTTAACCTTTTCATTCTTATTTTGCCTCTGTCCCAACTTTTTGGAGTGTGTTGCAGGCATCACATTCTATTGAATACAATTAGATTTGTCAGTGAAAACACTTTCTTTTAATATTTTCCTTGTACTATCATCAGTTAAATTAAAGTTCAAGCGATGTAACAAATGAGTGTTTTTAGGTTTTAGGTTTTATTGCATTTTTATTGCATTTAACTGTTCCAACGTTTCTGGAAATAGAGTTTGTAATCACATGAAGTTCATTGTGATAACTAGTATCAAGATCAAGTATAGCGGTTCATTTAAAATGTCAATAACTAATGTTAACTTTAACTCCAGTTTTAATAACAGCAGGACACTAATATGAATATGTTAGTAACTTTTAGTATAAAACACATTGATTCAAATCTCCATCTGCAGGAGTGGAAAGTTCAGGAATTAAAAGCTGTAATCATCTCTGCCTATTAAACAGTTAAGCACCCATGTACTATAGGCTAGCTTTCTGAAAGTGTGTGTGTGTGTGTGTGTGCGTGTGCATATTATCATCCATGACATACATTTCTATAAGTCCTCATTCTGCTCTTATGCTTGTGTTCACCCAGACTGACTGAGTTGTGGTACATTCTGATATATTTGTCCATATGAACCATAAAATGAACTGCAGGGGAAATGAGTTAGCAGGCTAATATCCCTCGTCTCTCTCTCTCTCTCTCTCACTCTGTCTTTCACTCTCTCGCTCTCTTGCTCAGTCTGTGTGCAGCAGAAGGCTTTTTAAATGACTTCGATTAATGCAGAATGCTGCCTCAATTAAAAAATCCAAAGCTATCATGAATTTTTCATACTCAAAGCGTTTAAGCTAATTATGGCAAAAATGAGGCGCTTTTCAATGCGGCACCATGGCGCTGGCTGACATTGACGGCTAATGTCACTGTCACAGGACCTCACTTTATAGCAATACTAGTCAACACACCTTTTTACTATTCTTCACACACACACACACACACACACACACACAGAAAGCCAAAGAGACACTATATGTGTGTGAAATTAAGCTTATTGCCATATGGTAATGTGTGAAACTATATGATTGCCTGCTGCTATCCTGTATTGAATAATTTAACTGCTTCTTTTTTCAGCATTTACATGGCCTAAAACATGTCAGTATTAGCAGAATTTCTAAAAGTTATTTCACTTATGGGCGACACGGTGGCTCGGTGGGTAGCACCGTCTCCTCACATCAAGAAGGCCCTGGGTTCGAAGGTCTGGGTCCTTTCTATGTGGAGTCTGCATGTCCTCCCTGTGTTCATGTGGGTTTACTCTGGGTACTCCGGTTTCCTCCCACAGTCCAAAGACATGCATGTTAGGTTGATTGGTGTCTCTAAAGTGGCCCTAGTGTGTGAGTGTGCGCGTGAGTGTGAATGTGTGTGTGCCCTACGATGGATTGGCGCCCTGTCTAGGGATATTCCTGCTTTGTGCCCTATGCTGCCAGCTAGGCACCGGCTCCCCCGTGACCCTGAAAAGGAATAAGCGGTTAAGAAAATGAATGAATGTATTTCACTTATTTATTTATATAGAGCTCTAGTGGGTTTGATGTACCATTCAGAACCAATAGGTTATAAGTGGAACTGTACATGCTGTGAGGCTATACTTCAGACTATGCTTCAGACATGAACATGATGATAATAACATGATGATGGTATGACTGCCAGCATTGTGTTTTGTGTTTCATGCGGTAGTTTTTCTGTACAATGCTCTCCTCAAAGTAGTATTTTTCTTGTTTAGATGTCAGGTGCAGTTTTTAATACCCACAGCTACCAGACCCATTATGAGAGCCAAGCTGCACTGCCCAACCCTCCAAAATAGGCGGCAATCCATGCACCCACCCCGCAAAGCTGCGAACGGCCAACTTTGCAATGTTTCTGTAAGTTATTTTTAGTGGGCCTGCTGGTTTTGTCACTTTTTGATCCGCCCTTTTCGAACCTGCTATATTTTTCTAATAAGCTTACCCCACCTGCGTCTGTCTGTAAGCACTCCAACAGCTCCACGACTGAGCCAAATCCCCTGTATACTCTAGTACCATGGTTCTCAAAGGAGTCTGTGAACCATAGTCAAGAGGTTGATGCTTTTAGATTTTGTGGAAAAACTCAAAACCATTGTTATTATTATCATTCATTCATTTTCTTGGCCGCTTATTCCTTTTCAGGGTCACGGGAGAGCCGGTGCCTAGCCGGCAGCATAGGGCGCAAGGCAGGAACAACCCTAGACAGGGCGCCAATCCATCATAGGGCACACAAGCACACTCACACACACTCACACACACACTAGGGCTACTTTAGAGACACCAATCAACCTAATGTGCATGTCTTTGGACTGTGCGAGGAAACCGGAGTACCCGGAGTAAACCCAATCAAACACGGGGAGGACATGTAGACTCCAAACAGAAAGGACCCAGACCACCCGGGACCTTCTTGCTGTGAGGCGACGGTGCTTCCCACCGAGCCACCGTGTCGCCCCTATTATTATTATTATTATTACAGCATTATTAAACAAGCCAAGTGGAAAAAGCTGCACAGCCGTAGTAAAGCCTATAAACTTTCCTGTCAGTTGGTTTGATAATATGCAGGTGGAAAGTTCCTAGGAACACATGTACTCATCCCAGGACAAGATTTCTCTCTCAGACTCTCAGAAAGCGCTCTCAGACTAACGATCAGGAAGGTAAGACAGAAGCCAGCAGTCACTCGAAAAGAGTTGCAGAACAACCTGAAAGCAGCAGAAACAACAGTTACACAGAGAACAACAAGCAAATAATAAACTGCACTGCAATCATCTCCAGTGCCACATCCCACACCAAACTCCTCGGCTAAAAAAAGCAGCACAGTCTAAAAGCGTTTAGACAAATTAGAAAACTTATTTCTCCTCACTGTGTATTTATAATTGAGTTCTCATCATTATTCATCTACAAGCAGCCATCTAATTAATGCTAATTTGAATCTAATGACATTTTAATAGAAATGCGTTCTGTGAGTGAAATGTTCAGAAATAAAGCCTTTATGGCTCCCATTCTTAGACTAAATATTATTGCGCACATTTAAACAATGAGTCTATTATTGTGAATGTTTGGATTATGTTTATAAAATATCTGTATTGTGAGGACCCATGGATTTTATTTCGGTTAATATTACGGTCCCTGCCTGCAAAAAAGTTTGTAGGTTTTTGGCCAATAAATGATGATTTTGCCTATATAAATGTGTATAAATGACTGACCAACCAGCCATCTCTGATTTGGCAACTAGATCATAAAATGTTTAAGAACCTAAAGGTGCTTTTGTGCATGACCCCCTGAAATGAGTTTTATCAGCATGACTCTGTCTGGCTTGAGTCTGAATTAACAGTCTCTCTGGAGGTACTGTAGCTGAATAGAAGTAAAGACTTTTTAATACTTTATTGAGTTTTAAGATCCAGCTTAGATGAAATATTCATCAGTTCTGATTATGCGGAAATGATGACTGACGGCTCATGCAAAGCAACAAGGGATTATCGCATGTAAGTAAAGCATATTTGTTAGATTAAAAGGATTGTTTTATGATACCAGAAAGGTGGTGCTTTCTCTGTAATTAAAAGCTAATGCAAAAAAGAAAATGCAGATTTTTGTCTACGACTTGATTAATGGAAGTCTTTTTTTTTTTTTAAATAAACCTCCTCAGGGAACAAAGCAGCCAAGACAAAGCAGGTGTAGTTTAGCGAGACCATGTAGCCGGTAAAGAAAAAAGAAAATCAATAGCTGCTTTCAGACAGGGATGTTCATTTATTAAAAAAAAAACACAAATGCATGTAAAAAACATTAACATGTATAAGGAGATGGCCACCATTTTAGCTACTATTAGCAAAAATTGCCAGACTTGGATATCAGCCATTAGTATGAGTGGCTAATTAGTCATTAGTGTGAGAACTCTGATCCCTGGCAAGTAATTTATTGCTGTGTTCAGTGTTGAAATTTTATTCTCATTCATCCATTACAGACATCTCAGAAATGGTGCTGACTGCACTGACATCCCATGAGACCCTGTCGCATGTGTACCATCAACAGGGAGTCAATCTTTCGTTCTCAGAATCACTCCGGGATTTGGATATGGTTCTTGGTCACTTGGCAAAATATCTTTTTAGCACACTATATTCTGGACAGCAGGATAGATAAGAGTTTTTTAATGTGGCTTAAAAGCTATGGTCTGTTTTATTTAAATGGTAATGTGCTGGGAGGTAAACAGGCGTGGAGAAAGGCACACAAACTGAAAGACCACTTCAAATAAACCACAGTGGCTTCTCTGGATTTCGAGAAAGGCAAGAGTTTTATCTCCGCCCAGCTCTGTTTTAACTGCGCTCCAAAGTTTAGAGCTTGGTATGGAAATGACAGACGCCCTCCCTGCCCCCCCAACCCGTTACTGAGAAGAATTAATTAGACATGATAAATTATTCCTTTCTCTATCCACTGCTACGATCACCATCACAAACACACACACACTTATTCCTTTAATGCATGTCAAATCAGTATGAAAATTTCAGAGCCCCTTGTGATTAGTATTCAGTGGGTCTGTTGGCGTGAACAAAAGTGTCAGCCATGACTGTCTGATGACAGAAACTTTAATTTGCTGAGAGCTTGAGCTGCCAATGCTGGCCGGTGAAAGTGAAGCTTCCTGGCTGAGCGGAGAAACACAAAAAAGCTCTAGGCTAAAATGGCCTCGTTTGCCCCATTGCTACTTACTTCTGAGCTCCACTTTAGCTCTGAGATTGACCTGTGTGTGCAGTAGAAATGCGAAATGCCAGCGCAGTGAAGGTGTGTAATGATGAGTTTAAATGCCAGCTGTATAACCACATCTGTTTAAAATAATCAGGCTCTCAACTGCCGAATTAGCCTGTAAGCACATAAGGACTCTATTTGATTGTGCGTGTGTGTGTGTGTGTGTATATACCTCATTTTAATATCCCCACAAGGATAGGAATATCTGTTGTTTTGAACTTGTGCAGACATTTGGCTGTTCCCTGTAAGGAAAGTGGGCTTTTGCTGTCGTTTTTAACAAAAATAAAAATAATAAAAGAGCCAAAAGGTTTCATTGTTGAGGTTAGGGTTAAGGTAAGGGTTTGGGTTAGGCTCAGCATTAATTATGTGCATTAATCACAGTCAATGGAAGTTCCTCACAAGTATAGACTTTAGGTGTGGAGACTGGCCTTCATTGTCTTCCCAAGAAGCAGAAGAAAGTAAGAGCCAGAGATGGGAAAGTGCAGGGATGCAGGTATAAGGTCAGACAGCAGATAAAGGGAGATAGGAAGAAAAGAGACAGAAAGAGGTCACAAAGAAAAGGAAGGAGTGACAGGCAGCTAGAATGGAGAGAGAGAGAGAGAGAGAGAGAGAGAGATAAGAAGACTAACAGTATGACCAGTGACAGTAGTGTGACTTACTTTTGGTCACCTGGATGTCTGTCAGCGTGACTTGGCTCTCTTGGGAAGCCACAGAAAACACAGCTTGTCACGTCCTGTATCATCAGCCACATGCTTGCACACATACACACACACACACACACACACACACACACACACACACACACACACAAACTTTACTCTCACACCAAAACCCACTTCATGATTCCCTGAAGGCTAGCCTGAGCAAAGGTCTAAGTTGAGTTCTGTCATGGAGAGGCGTGCTTTCCGCTCGTGTAAAGCTCTGTGCCGTGTGCTGTGTTCACCCCGAGAGTCTCTGTGATGGCAGTGGGATCAGAGTGAGAGTGAGGCTGTCTTCAAGCAGGAAAACCATGAGAGTAAGCGCCAAGCTGTGTGTAAACAGTGGGAGGTTTGATGGCAAGTGAAGGCAATGTGAACACACACCACACATTCCAACAGCTTGGCCACATGTCCTGCACCTGCATATAATCTCTCTCTCTCTCTCTCTCTCTCTCTCTCTCTGTTCCTTATCCCTGTACACCTGTACACCTTTCTCTCTGTCTGTCTCTGTTTCTCTTTCTCTGTCTCTCTCTCTTGTTCTGTCTTTCTCTGTTCCTTATCCCTGTACACCATATTCCTCTCTCTCTCTCTCTCTCTCTCTCTCTCTGCCCCCCCCCTCTCCCTCTTGTTTTAGTTAAAGAGAAAAAAGAATACAACAGCAGCACATCACAGTTCATAACACTGTCAGGTTAGATTTACACATTATCAGTTGCGTAGCCTCAGGCTGAGTTGGAGTGAGAATAGCACTCCTTTCCTCTGCATGAGCTGGGCCTTGAAAAGTGTAAAGCAGTCTTGCTGCCTGATATATTTGGTCTGTCTTAGTGCTGTCTTACCTAACCTTACTGCGTGTCTGTGCTCTCAGTATAAAGGTACTGAACTATATCCTTCTGTCACTCAGGTGATACCTATAAAGACACCGGAGCACCGGAGTTCTTCAACACCAACCTTGACAAAGTGTGTATTTATGGACTTGGCTTTCTATACAGTGCCATTGTTATGCTGGAACAGGTTTGGGGCCCTTTAGTTCTGGTAAAGCAAAATATTATACAGCTACAGCATAGTGGTCCATTCTGGACCAATGTGCGCTTTGAACATCATGACAACAGTTTGGTGAAAACCCACATCTGGGTGTGAAGGTCATGTGTCTGCATAGTTTTGGCCATATAGTGTAGGGTTGTATGTTCCCTCTGTATACATATACTGTACAAGTATACATATACAACATAATATATAGTTAAGGGTATAATTAAGGCATAAGGACCAGGGCCTGTTTCAAGCTTTAATTTATTTTCAGAATAACGGAGCCCGTCAATGGACTAGCGCTCCATCCAGATTGAATTGAACAATCCAGATTGTCCTGCTGTGTAGTCAGTGTTGCGGGTTACGCTGTGGATCCGCCATGACCCTGACCATTATAAGGTGCTAACTGATGATGAAAGAATGAACGTTTGGTTCCTAGAATATCCACTCTGCCATGCTTTCTGGGTTTCCTCTGGGTTCTCCTGTTTCTTCCCAGCTCCCTAAAACATGTCAGTAGGCACAAAGATTTTACAAAATGGTCATTTTCTGGTGGCAGGGGTGCCTTTACGGTATATTTACCATAGTTAACATCTAAAATAAAAAAAAGATTAAAAAAAGTAAAGTAAGTTTAATTTAAATTTACATTTAAAGTTTAAGAAAAGTGAAACCATTGGAGTCAGCTGGGGGTTAGGTGCCTTACTCAACAGTGCTTTACTTGTGTCCCATTATGTCATAATGCTCCTGGAAATGGAATGTTACAAAATGTATCATAAATCTAAGGCTGTTTTACATATAAAACACATTTTAGAAAATGTAATTTTACATTGCAAAAGTGCACATTTAAATTGACTGTCAGACATGCTGCATGTTTTTTAATCAAATTATTATCATTTTTAAATAAATTAATCATCTGTCAAAATAAAAGCATTTCCTTTCTCTAAATGCAGGTTACCTGTACTCTAATATTATGTGAATTACAGAAAACACTGTTACTTTTCTCAATGAATAATACTGCCTTTATGCTTTGATTTCTTCAGTGTCATCTAAAAGCTGTTAAAACAGATATTTAATGTATTCCATTTATACAGATTTATTTTGTTAAATCACATGGCACATTTTAATAAAGAGTTTATTCTTGTCATTTTAATAAAATTTTGAAATACAAGGAAAACTCAATTTTAATGTACAGTTTAAAAACTGACCATTTTTTCAGTGCCGAACACCTAGTTTAAATTATCAGTATGTGCAAATGAGTCTGTGAATGTGGGTTCTGCCCCATGTCCCTTCTCATGGGAACAGGCTCTGGATCCACCACAACATTGACCAGGATAAAGGAATGAATAACTACTAATGGGATAATATTCTAAGAGGAAACCTTTATTGAAGCAGATGTTTTGCAGAACTTGTAAGTCCTTTCAAATTACTACTGATTACTGAATGTCATACAGTAACATACAGCATTGCAGTGATATGCTACTCTTTAGTTATAAGCACATTAACTAAACTTCTGTTTTCTGTAACACATTTCTGTCATATCAGTTTTTGTCTGGGAATTTGAATTTAAAGCAAATCATCGTAATTATATGACATATATTCAGAACATTGCAAGTTATTTTTATAATGTTCCCTGGATAGTACTGATCACATAAAATAGAGGAGAACTATTTTATCTTTAGGAGGAGGCTGAATCTGTGACATGTCCCAGTAGGTAACGGTCATAAAGCATGGAGTCACAGGGCTTGAAGTCTCTCCCTCATTCTTTCCCTCTACCCGTCTCCCTCCTGCTATCTGGCTCTCCCTTTCACTCAGCATCTTGTCTGACAGTGAAGGTCATGGCCTTCTCCCCCTGTCTCTGTCTCTCCCTCCATTCTCTTACATGTTGACAGGTCCTCCTGTGGGAACAGACCTGGGCTTCTCTCACTGACACACAACTCTAATAATTCACATTTAGTTAATGTTTTCCTTCAGCGTTTAATGCTCTTTATCTTCCTGGCCCAGCACAAATCCTGAACACATTCAGACATTCAGTATTTTTTTTTTTTTAGTGTTTATGACATATGAGCTGCAAAATGAATACCGGTAGACAGACCTGGATACAAAATAGAAAAACTGGATATGTTTCACAAAATACAGCTATTGTAGAAAATCTATATCATGGGGTTGATTAATTATAGTAAGTTGTGTATAGCACTGGAGCTGTGTCTCCTGTGTACATTTGATGATTTACTATTCTGTCCAATAAACTGTGTGACAGGTCAACACTGGAACTGACAAATAAATCTGTCTTCCAGAACATACTGCAGCCTACAAATATGGCCACAAAGGACTACACTTCCCAAAAGACACAGACCTTGTCACATTCACAGTCACCAGAATAATCACTAAGTGTGCAACTACAAACCCTATTTCCAGAAAATTTGGGACCATTTCTAAAAATGAAAAAACTGTAATTTGTTAAATCTCTCGAGCTTTTATTTAACTGGCAAAAGTACAAAGAAAACAATTTCAGTCTTTTCAGTGACAAACCTAATTGTTTTTGTTTTTGAAATATAAAAAAAGAACAGAATGTGTTGCAACACGCTCAAAAAAAAAGTTGGGACCGAGTGAAAATAAGACTGAAAAGTACAGGGGTTAGACAATGAAACTGAAACACCTGTCATTTTAGTGTGGGAGGTTTCATGGCTAAATTGGACCA
>JAOVYV010000030.1:6596347-6610420 GCA_025674545.1 Hassar affinis
GCTGTGTATGGTTCTTCCACACACTACTGAGGCTCCTGTTTGTTAAATGAATAAATTGTTAAATTGCCAATATGTCATGTTTCTTCAAACTTCAATCATCCAGTCCACCAAACACCAAACATGTCAATGGCAGAATGAGCTGTTTGGTAATGGCAGAGAAGATTTGGCAAATATTTCATTGGTGTAACCCACATATTCAGCTCTACTGCTCATCCCACAAATGCATACTCCTTACAAATGTGGCACCATTTAAAAGGGAAATAAAGAGGCTTTCCGACAGTATAAGATTTATTTCCAAGAAGCAAGAAGAAACAAATTTCCTTACTTTTTGTGCCATGTTTAGTAGACTCCGATCGATATGTGGCCAAGACTGTTCAGAATCTAGGGGAAGTCTAGTCCTACTGTTAATGAATGAATGATGATGAAAGAGAAGGGATATTTTAAGGTATAGATACATTCTTTGTTAGCATCCATTAAACTAGACTAAACTAGTAATAAATGATTGTGGTCTAAAATGACAGGTGTTTCAGTTTCATTGTCTAACCCCTGTAATAACTATGTGAGAATGACTATTTTTACATGATACAACATAAAAAAACAATAATGCAGAATGTAACTTTAAGGGTTTACGCATGTCTTATTGCAAAACTAGAGTTATTGCATAACTAGAGTTTACTAAGTACACAGCCATAATGTTTAACTAATGTTTACCGAGTAGGTGATGTCTACCTTACAATCCAGTAGGGCATTCAAGCATGCGTCGGTTTCTAACGAACTACGGTCAACCGCGTCTCAGTACGAACACTAAATATCTAAGAAACCTTTAAATAAGAAATAAAGATACTGCACCAGCATAAGCTTCAACCCTTTTTAATTATTATTTACATCAAGTGTAACACTGAGGGAGCACTTCACAGTAATATGCTATTAAAAGTGAGTTTTAAATTAGAATCACACAAAATATACTTTTTACATAACAGAAAAATACTGTTATTCTGTCAACCTCTGCTCTTTTTGAAATCCTCCTTAAAATTCACATCTTTAAAATTAAGAGTGTTCCATTTGTCATTGCACGTGAAGGACTGCAGAGGTGGCCTTTGGTATATAAACGAAGTAAAAATCGACATAACTCGAAACCTCATCATACAAAAGAACAGGCTATTTCCAGAATTCAATATCTCTTAGAAAATACATAAATAAAACCAAAAAAATAAATTAAAAGACAGTGTCAAAATAAAAACGCAGAGTGAAAAAGGACTGATAAAACTGTACTGTTGTATTGCACGCACTGGCACAATACACATGTGTGTGTGTGTGTAAGAACAGACCAGAAAACAGGAACAGGAACTTCTGTTTGATCCACTTCACAGTGAATATACCGAACTAATTAAATGGCCAAATTACGGAAAGGCAACCCCATGAGGATGCACTACTGTATTTTACTGACTGGGGAAATCATTCAACAGTGACAATGAATCATAAGCACTTTGCCATTTCAAATTCTCCTCTCATGACAAAAAAATATTCCCTGAAAAACACCTGAACTAGCGTAAACCTCCTCCCCGAAGCTATGCAACTGTACATTTGAATTTCATATAACTAGATTTCCTGCTGTTTGAATAAATCTGAACATCTCTTTATAGTTTAGCTATCCTTAACGTTTTTATCCAGAATAAGGAATTAAAGATTGTGTGTGAGGATTTGATCAGAGCGAGGACATCCCAACAAGATACAACCAACCAATGATCTCATCAGCAAAACGAAAAAGTCTTAAAAGCCCTGCCTTTTTTTTTCACTGCTACAGGACGAAACATTGCACATCTTTCGGTTGAAGTCAGACATCCCATCACTACTGATGAGTCAAGCATCGTTTTACATTTAAAAGACTAACTGCTCTCCATTTGCATCCAATTTGTTTTGTATCGTAACTATGAATTCTCTCACCAAAAAGGCACCCTGAAACTGCAGAAACGGTGAATGGTTTAAACCATTTAAACGCCCCTAAATGTACGCACGGAGCATACGTTCTGTTCCGGTTGACAGGAATCCAAATGAATTCGAGATGAACGGTACACACAATAACGTTTCCATATTACATAAGGCAAGCCCATTAATGTCTATGCTTTAAAATGGCATCCAGTGTAAAAAGTACATCACTTTAATGACATTACAAGGCTTCAAAGAAAAGAAAAGAAAAGAAAAAGGAAATTGCACCCTATGTTAATGTCTGGTCAAGCCGTATGAACTCATTTGACAAGATTCATTTGAAAATACATTCATGTTGTAGATGCACAGATGGAGACCTTTCTTTCGTTTCGATATTTTCTACAAGGAACAATATCCTTCTGATCAGGCAACCACTCAAAGCTACATAAAGATGGCCTTTGATGCTTCTTGGACATAATACACAATTATTTATTAACTATAACAAAAATTCCTGTGCTTTTTGATAAGAAATAATTTAAAATTCAAGTTTAGAAGACATTCTAAAATAAAAAAAAAAAAAAGTACAAATCAATGTGCTATAGAAATGGCAGTTTACTGTGTCACTTGAATCTAGCAATATTGCGGTAAAGTTGCTGTTCTGCAGTGAGTGTCTACAGTCACAGTGGGAAACCACAGTGTCCAAACGTGTGCCCGTGTCCCATCCAGACATTCAAAAGCCCATCTATGTCTACATCAGCACATTCAACTGTGGGGTCGAGGTGCCAAACCTGCCTCTAAAACATTCCCAGTCATAGCCTATAATCAATATACACATATACCAGTAAAACACTGACATATTTGATTTGTTAGATTCTGGCATAGGTACTGGATATGAACCCATCCTTTATCCATCAGCTCTTCCTGTTGTTAGATTTTAGCTTGTGTCCTGCTCCAAAATCCAAAAACAATATCAGCTAGACATTATTGAATACTTGCAGTACATATCAGCTGGAATTATCTGCCATTATTATCATGCATCTTATGATTGTCCCCAATGAGTTTAATTGGCTTGGAAGTCTGTGTTTGGAAAAATAACGGACATTAGTTAAAAATTTCGACAGGGATCTTGAAAGGTCAATTAAATAAAACATGATGCTGTATGTTCACCATGTTGACCCTATTCCCTTCCCACAAACATGGACATACAGAGAATGGCACGAGCCTACACTGCTACAGAACCGTGACCTTCCATTAAATGCTAAAATGTCTATACATAGATGTGTGAAATCAGTCAGAGGTGGCAGTGACTGCACGATGCATCCTTTGTGCTGTAGGCTCAGTACTGCTAATATAGAAGAGTGCGTGCAGAGCCCAACCTTGACATGCCTGATCTACTTCTATGGTGATGGGCTTGTTGTGCATTCAGACACAATCGCATATCCAGTTATTGTGAGGAAAAGTAATCTGTGTAGTAATCAGGATAATTTGCAATCTTTCTATTATCATCATATAAATAAGTCAAACCACTGGTTCAGGGGCAATGATTACTCTCTACTACTTTAAAATGTAGGCTTTTGATCACAACATAAGTAGGCAAACCTGGGCAAAAGACACTGTATGTGATTTGTGGGTTTTTGGACAACAAGCTTATTTACATGTTTAGAGCCGTTTCCAACTGGCGATTTCAAAGTCCACTGTAAACAATGACAGAGGGGGAGAGATCATTTGTAGTGATTTTACTGAGGTACTTTTGAGAAAATATCCTCTGTCCGCAATCATTTACAAAACAATACTTAAAAACTTGTAAAAAGTCCTATTAGGGTAGTGGGGTTTTATGTGACTCCGCCAACTACCTTTGCACCACGTCACTGATCTCTTTAATGCAAGAGTGCAAGTTGTCCAGAGCGGGACATGTCCCACTTCCACCTAGTCCCCCTCCTCCACCCGTAGAAGCAGCCCGCAGTTCCTGGAGGCTGAGTTCCAGCTTCCCCAAAGCCTCACGGAAGGCAAACTTGTTACGCGTTTGTGGGATGCAGTCTACGTAGCCTGAACAGTAGTCGAGTAACTGGTGACCAGCATCCAAGACTTGGCTGCTGGAGCATGGCTCTGTACTGCTGTGGAGCGCAAGGCTCAGGTACTCGGCACACTCCAGCAGGGCTTCTTTAGTGACTTTTTCCAGTGGTATACGTTCCACCTGCTGCCGGGTCCGTCTCAGTGTCAGCTTCGAGGAGGCAGATGTAGTGCCACCATTGGCCATCTTGTTTGTTGTTGCGTTACTTGAAGAAGCAGCAGGTGCTGGAGGCGCTTGTGGTGGAGGTATGCATGGTCGAGCTCCTCCTGACCCTCTCCCTGACCTTTTAACCCCGTCTCCATTGACCTCTGGGCCCATGTTAGTCGCCTCGTCTGCGCTATAGCTGTGTTGGAGAGAGCGCAGTGTGGGTGGAGGAGGCGGAGCACACTTGGGTTTGATCAGTCGTGGCCTATCACTGCCACTGTCAGCCAGCAGTTTGAAGCGGTTGCCCTGTGAGTCTACACCAACCAGGTGTGAATCAGCAGTGCCAGGCTTCAACGTCGGAGAGATCAGGACTGGGACTTTATGATTGTGTGGGCCGACTAACGTTTTAGATGGGGAAGACCAGACTGGCCTGTCATCCTGCCCCACTCTACCCTGAGTATGAGCATCAGACTCAGCCTCGCCCCCAACCCCTGGTGCCCTAGCTGCTCCGGTGCCCGCCGATACAGCACGGGGCAGCAGTTTAGCTTTGGGTCTGTCCCGGATCTGCGCTGTGCCCTCATCAAGCTTTCTAGGCGAAGCATCTGAGGGTCGCAGGGCACCATTCTCTGGCTGTGAAGTGGCGGACGGTGTGCGTTCCAGTGGTGGCTTGCTACGATTCCTGGGTAATGTTAGTGCCATGCGCTCCAAATCTGGCAGTCCAGCTGACATGGAGGACGTTGAATTTGAACGAGGAAAGGGCCTGGCTCCCCCACCCCCTTCATCAGTCCCAGAAGACTTCCCAGTTCGCAACCCCAAGGTCTTTTTGATAAGGCGTGGTGTGAAGAAGCCTGCAAGTCCTGCCCAGCTACTACTGCTGCCCACCTGGGTAGAAGTGGAAGAGTTTGACCCCGAGAGCTTCTGTCCAAAAGTGGCTCCGCAGCACCGTGACGGAACATGGCTTCCCTCTCCATGAGATGGAGAGAAGCCAAGGCCATCAGTCTGAGGCAATGGAGGGGGAGGACCACCAAAAGCAGTTGTGGGCTCGTACTTCTTCAGCGACTGTGTCTCCATCTCACGAAAGGAGCCGCTGGGGTTCATGGGGAGGTTGTGCTGAGGCTGAGAGGTGGAAGCGGTTGATGATGATTTCTTCTTCATGAAGGAGCTGAAAAAGCCAGCTTTGCGATCACGAGTAAAGGTGGCATCCAACGGGTCTTCAAGCAGGCCACCAGAAGATTTGTCTCTCTGCTTCCGGGGCAGAGCAGGAGAGCTGCTGGAACGACCATCACCTACCAGCAGAGAGGCTGAAAAGCCCAAACACAAGAAAACATAACTCAGGTTAGAGAAGAAGAAATCTGTGAAAGCACATACACCCTCTAAATTATAGTGTATTCTTTTACGAGTTCTCACTGACAAGATGGAATGCATAAGTCTGAGAGAAGTTGGTACAGTATAGTTGATTGAACATGCCCAAATCCTGACTTGTAGACTTTTCTTCTGTTATATAAGAGCCAGATACTTGCTCTTTGCTTTCTGGAGCCATGTGTTTAACTCTAATTATAAAGCTGGGGTACTATGGTAAATCAGCTAGCTTTACTTTAATGACAGACAGTACCCCCTCTTGTTTGCCATTCATATTCTAAATCAATTAACAGGTACTGGAACAGCAGGAGAGATGATAATAGATCATGAAGTGATGCCGATCCTATGCATTGATGATAGCAGACTGAGAATGAGACTATGGTGCATGTTTTGGAGTCTGCTTCTGTAATTAACACCTAGTCCTAAATGTACTGGTATAGTTTGAAAACCTAGTCTGGAACTGGTTAAACTGGACCAGAACTACATCATTATAACAGTGGTGTGGATATTATTTTTTGAAAGCCACTACTGTTGGAATAAAAATGCTCTGCCACTCACAGAGGCTACTTGAGGATGAAACTGGGACAAAATGGTGTCGGACTAAGGCTGCTCAGATAAAGGTGAGCAAGTAAATGACTAAATACATTAAAGATTTATTTGAAATGAAAGGCCATGTCCTGTATTGATGACATTTTTTGCAAACATATAATAACAGATAAAATACATGAATAAAATGAAAAGAAATATCCATAAATTGTTTAAAACGTTATGTAATACATAAATAATGATACACAAATGAGGTTAAAGTGTGTTTAATTGAAACACAGGGCAACATGCTGATGTGTATACGGGGTGTGTTCAGGGTGTTAGGTGCTTGTGTGTACTTGGTAAGTGATGGGCAACAAAACAACAATTAAATGACACCACACAAACAAACAAAAAATAAATCAAATGCAGAATTATAACAAAAAAATGAATTAAATGATATTAAATGCATGTTATTTAAAAAAAAAAGAAAATGACCAAACTGTTCGGTCTTTTGTTAGTTTTAAATGCAAAAAAATATCAGCTTTATCACTGCAGGATATAAAGCAATAAAAATTAAAACGAATATCTTAAACTTTGTACAAAAAAGAATTAAATAATGAGAATCTGTACCCTGTAATACTGCTGATATACATACATATCTATACATAAAACACATCTGTCAGTATGGGTGTGCATTTGAAGTGCATCTCCTTTAGTCTAGGAGAAACACCACTCCCATTCTCTTGAGTTTGCGCTGGAGGCGTGTGAAGTGGAGATCAGCTGGTGTACCTGAAGGACCGTGAGCTCCAGGCTCGTGCCGACTCTCCGGTCCCTCCATGTTCTCCTTATTGTCTGTGTGCTTCTTCTGCGGCCGTGACTTGGAGGGCACGAGGGGCTGATCGTGACTGAACGAGTGCGCTACCCCACCCTTACCACAAGAGGCAGTCTTACACAGTTCCTCTGCCACTTCTGCAAAGCAAAGGTTGAGAAGGAGAACATTTGGTTGCTGACTCATTCTGCCTTCATTTCAAGTCTGCCTCATTCATAAATTGAATCAAGTCTCTCAGGACTAGCGATGTTTAAACATCTACAAAGTGCAAAAACAGGAGTGTACAGTTTGTAACTATACCTTCTGATATGCTGGAGTCATGGAACATGGTCTCAAACGCCTGATGGATCTCCGCAAACGAGGGCCTGTCCAGTGGGCTCCACTGCCAACCTATAAAGACACGTCAAAGTAAGAATAGCGAATGTAGACAGAGAGCATGATTTTTAAATAAAATGTTGTCTTAAACAAATCAGTTAAGTGGGTTTGTAGGACTATGCTGTGTATCCAAATTCAGACTCTTAACAGAGCAACATAAAGAGACAGGGTGTAGATAGCGATGCACTCACATGCTCTCATGAGTTCGTAGACTTTCGGGGGACAGCCTTCTGGCTGCTCCATGCGGTAGCCCTTCTCCAGCAGGTCATAAACCTGAGACAGGTCAATACCAGGGTATGGAGACATACCGTAGGTCGCAATCTCCCACAGAAGCACCCCGAATGCTAAAAGGACACACACGCAGACATAATAAGTGACCAGAAATTAAGATAAAGAGAATTCAGGACGTTGGACAAACATCCTTTTGTCTCAAAAGATTCAGGTTCTCTAAAGCCTAAAATTTTGACAAAAATATTTTTATAGCACAAATGAGAACAATCTCAATTTGCCAAAAGAGTGAGTCACTGAAAGCGAGAGAGAGAAAGACTGACCCCAGACATCTGATTTGATGGAAAAAGTATTGTAGGCCAGGCTCTCCGGTGCGGTCCACTTGATGGGGAATTTGGCACCAGCATGAGCCGTGTACGTGTCTCCTGTCATGAGTCGACTCAAGCCAAAATCAGCCACCTTTACCACATGGTTCTCCCCTACTAGACAGTTTCGTGCAGCCAGGTCCCTGAGAGAGAGAGAGAGAGAGAGAGAGAGAGAGTTTAAAGGAAAGAAAGACATTATAATTATGTCTTCTTGAATACTAAGTAGATGTTCACAACATGCAATTTAATAGTTACATTGCTACATAAGGCCTTGTGAGACAGAAGCAAGAATAAGTCAAAGACTGTAGAAGAACCGTGGCCCAAGATAGCTGTACAAATTGGCAGCCAATTTCCTTAAGTTGCATCACAGTGTAGAGAACGAAAGCAGTTGTAAAGGAAAAGGGTGTAGGGGCGGTGTAGCTCAGTGGTTAAGATGCTGGACTACTGACCAGAAGATTAGTTCAAATCCCACCACAGCCAAACTGCATTGCTGGGCCCCTGAGTAAGGCCCTTAACCCTCACCTGCTCAGCTGTGTAAATGAGTTAAGTGTAAGTCGCTCTGGATAAGGGCGTCTGCCAAACGCCGTAAATGTAATGTAAAATGTAATGTAAAATGTAAATCCAGTACTGAATTAAATTTTTTTATTGTTCGCTGCTCTTTTATGTTTTTTAATGTACACACCAAGCCTTTTCATTTCATTACTTAAAACTTGGTTAAAACTGTCCAATTATTACCTGTGAATAAAGTTCTTCTTTTCCAGGTATTCCATGGCGGAGGAGATCTGAGTAGCCATGTAGAGCAGCACGACAGCGTTGACCTCCTCGCGGTCACACTCGCGGAGGTAGTCCAGCAGGTTGCCGTGAGGCATGTACTCGGTCACTATGTAGAACGGAGGCTCCAGTGTGCACACACCTGAACAAGTAGAGCAATATCCACTCAGCAAGTAGTGCCTTTGCGTCTGCGATTATACAGAAGCAATGTTGGGCGAGATTCTGGATGCGGTTAATCGATCACTGGAACGAATTCGAAATAAAATGAAAGAAATGGCTGATGGGATGAATACTAACCAAGCAGCTGCACTAGATTGGGATGTTTCACCTCTTTCATGACAGCAGCCTCTTTCAGAAACTCCTCCACTTCCATAGTGTCTTCCTAGGATGTAAAACGTTTGCAACATAAAAGCTAAACATGTATACTCAAAAACATCAGAGCTACACCAGTCAGATGTTTCAAAGCAGAATCTGGAATCCTGAGACCAAAAGCAATGCCCTGAGACAAACCTTGAGTGTTTTGACAGCAACAGTGAGATTGTATTTCTTCCAGACACCCACGTAGACCTCGCCGTACTGTCCTCCTCCTAGCTTGTGCTTCATGGTGATATCGGTGCGCTCCATCTCCCACTTGTCGTGGATGGGCGAGACCCCGTACACTGTGGGCTTGTTGCATTTTGGGGCTGGGTAGTGCAGCGTTGTCACCAAACCGTCCGCTACAGTGGAATGATGATGGACCAGCTCGGCTAATGTGCTGAACCTGCTCTCAGAGGTTACGTAGACCTGCAGGAAAAAAAAAAAAAAAACATATTCCACGGCCATCCTTAACACATTCTAGAGATGAGTCCAGATTATTGTAGGCATACTTTCCATGTCCTCTTCATCCAGAAATCATTTGTAATTGTAATTTGGAAAGGGTATATGCCACATAACTACATAACAGAGTCTGAATTATGTGTAGAAGGTCTCACCTTGCCATCAGAGGCAGTGTTGATGCGGTAGTGGTAGACTCGGCCCTCATAGCGCAGTGAAATAGAGAGCTGGCCTGGGCTGCTCTCGCTCTCCCTCACCAGGAAGCTGCCGTTGATGAGGCTGCTGAGTAGATACTCGGCTGCGCTGCGAGACACGGGTCCATGATACCAGCTGTGCTTCTCCAGACTGTTCACCGGCGTGATGTAGTTGCTGGGAACCCAGCCTTGACCGTTCTTGGAGCGAACCTCACTCCACTCGCCATTCTGGTTGTAGCCCAGCACCCTCAGCTTCTCTCCTGAGGTGGACAGTGACATTTAGGAAAATGGTTAAAACCGTGACCCAATGAGGAGAACCATTCTTGGGCTTCTGGTGGGTACACTGTTTAGAAGCGTTAGCAAGGAAACGATCTATAAGAGTAAGTGCAATGTGAAAGAGAGAGAAAAACTGTATTCATTGTGTTTAACATGAGGGAATGCAGCTTAATTTCCCCACTCTCACAAAGCATTACCATCTCTCCTGCCCTTCCTCAATCCCCCCACTATGTCTGTTCCTTCTTCTGCATCCTTCTCTCACTCTTTCATCGCACCAATGATGGAGCTGAGAGCATCTCACTTTGCTATTAAAGTAACATCCTCATCTTCAAGCTCCACAAGAGCAAATTACACCACATGGCGCCAGTGGCCCGATTAAAAAACCCAACTCCGGCAGACTGCTGTTTCTCCTTGTCAGGACCAACCAGACAATATTGGCACTCTGGTAGGCAGTACTATAGCACAGCAAATATACAGAGAGATTAAAAAATGCAGCCACTAAGCACCAACTCCCTCGCTCTGATTACGCCAGTCTGTGTTTACCCACCTGCTATGGGGCCAACTGGGAGGATTACAAAATGCTCAGGCATTAGTGTTCACAAGGAGAGTCCACAGTGGCCGCTGGTCTCACACTCCAAATATTAAACCTATTTACAGCAGCTTGGTATGAGGAGGTGGTGATAATGTGTAATTAAGAGGACAGGGATTCTTCTGGGTATTGCACTTGGTACGGTGAAGCAAAAAAAATGAAACTTCCATGGGGAATAGGAGGATAATATAATACAGAAAAACATTACGCTGAACACCATGCAGCAAGGCAGAATGGTAGTGATCAAAGAGAGGAGAAATAGAGTTGGGGTTTTACATGGTAACTGCAGTCATTGTACCTTTCGTGATGCTCAGCGTGTTGTCACCACTGGCCACAAAGTCGTAAAGTGCGACAAACAGGTTGGGGTCACTCTCTGCAGCACCCAGCAGGTTCTCCTTCGAGCTCCAACGCACTGCTTCGGTCAGAGCCGACGAGTCCAATCCAAACGGCCGATGTAGGGCTTCTGTCCCAGAAAGGGGGAGGGAGAGAGGGAGAGAGAGAGAAACAGACGTGAGCAAGAACAAAAAAAATCCTCATAGAAAAGGTGTGGAAAGAAGAGAAGACGTCAAACACTGATCCCTCAGGGGAGGGTTTAAGCTGACTGAGTCACAAAGGGAGTGAGGAGGAGGAAAACAGGAATTATGGATGACTGAGAGTCAAGATATGCAGGACGGACAAAGAAGAAAAAAAAGGTGGAGAAAGAGTTACAGAGTTACAGAAAACAGAAAGATAACGCATAGTACATTTTATTTGGACTACTAAACCAAATTCATAAAACCACTCGCAACTAATTCACATTCACAATCAACAGATAGTGGAGATGTACCTAAAAGACTCTACAATCTGAAATAAGTTAAAATAGAAAGAAACCAACACACTGCTTATGTATGATCTCCTCTAGCCCACTGAGATCACATATAGTGCCAAGAAGACTCGGTACTCTGGTCAACTCTGGTCAAAGAGCATACCTGTGAGATTGTAACAATCCACGTCTTGCTGTCTGGTACCGATTAGTCTATTCCTGTCTTCCTCAAAACTGCTGCTGGATGGTAAAGTACGCAGGGGCATCGTCCTGCTCCGAAAACTAATCGTACATATATATTAAACGTCTTATTACGCATATACTAATCCGGTAGGGAGCCACCAAGTAAGAGTCTCTGCTTTAAAGGAGTCTTTACTCAGCCTGTTATTAATATATATATATATGGAGCTAAGGGGAGGAGCCAAGGATGCACGGTTGGAAAACGCAGTGTGGCGGAGCTTCTAAGAATCACCCCCACACCCCTTCCAGCATGCCTACATTTCCCCTCCTACCTCCACAGCTGTTTGCCAGCCACGCACGCATATGCAGACACATGGCTATACACATGCAGAAAGCATGCCTAGGCAGCTGCCTCAAAACCGTCACCGCAGTGTATGTGAGAGAAAGTGTATGGAGGAGAATAGGACAGCATGGACCTCTAATAAACACACACAGGCGTACAAACAGTAAAAACACTCCAAAATTGCAGCCATGGTACATGGAAAACATCATAAGGACGCTCGTAGTACAATATCTGTATCCCGTATCATATTGTATTGCCCTAAGATACTCAGCAAGACGACAGACCCATTGTCCTTCCGTCCAGCCAGACTTTAATTAATAATAATCCTAACCTATGAAGCTGATCATATGTTTAGAAATCTGGCTTAAGCTTCTTCAGAAAACTAGTAAATTATATAACATCTATATATAAGGAAGCACGTGTTACTGCCACAAGGAACATGCTCATGCCAGCACTCACCACACCTTTGTTTTGGAGAAGCACGCAGTCAATTCCTCTCCCTTTCACCTGACTCAACCACAGCTCCCAATACATGGTCCCATTAAAGTCCAAAGCCAATTCATAGATCGTTCTGAGCCTGACACACAAGGCTGGAGTCCAGGAGGCTCTCCGCAGACGCAGACCTCTCTCAGACAACAAATAACCCACTTCTCACTCAGCCTTTTTGAGCACTTGGAGCTTCCACGCTGTTCTTTCATGTGGCCCAGACCTCAGAATTTCCAAGACAGCTCCTTGAAAGCTAAACCACGACGGACACGGGGTCTACATGGTGACCGCTCCAGGGCAAGACGTGTACGAGTGAGTCTGTGAGGGGGAAAAAAAAAAAAAAATGAAAGGGGCTGAGCTCATCTGGAGGGTCTTTGAGGGAAAGTGGGTGTAAGGGGCAGTGCCTTTCACAGACTGGTGGGGGTCAACTCTTGCCCCTGGCAGATGTCTACATTTCTCCAACCACAAATCCTTTTGTGATAAAGGGAGAAGAGAGTAAGGAAAAGGACAGTAATGAAAAGAGAGAGAGAGAGAAAGTCGGTCTGGTCGTGCGATGGTGAGAGAGAACGAGAAGTTCAGAGGATGGAGACGTGGCTCGTGAGTTTTCCCATGATTAACCAAGAAGTTAAGAGGTCTCCTCTTATTAAAGTATGCGCTTTCCTGTAATCTCCGGCTCTCTTAGAACATTAGCCAACGTTTACTAGAACAGCATTCTCAATTATTAACACCATCTGCAGCCAGACAACCTAAAAGGACCTAGCATATGGAAAGGAAAACCTCAGGAGGAATTAAAATGGGAAATAATTGAAGAGCTAACAGGGAAAGGATAATGAACACTGCTCACAAAACAAACTAATGGACTATTTTATGATCGAAGGAGGATGAATGACATCAGCACCACAGACCAAAGGCTAAAGATCTTAAAATACATCCCTGTATAAGCATTAGACATTTCCAAAGGCTCAACCTTACAGCTCTCTGCCTTGCCTCGAGGATTCGTGTATAAGGGCTGATCTAAAACGCTTGCCCTGCATGGGGCGCGACGTGTGCCGAGCGAGTGTGCTGGCCAGCACGTGTCTGTGTGTGCGCAGCGTAGGAGATGCCACACAGGACAGCTGGGACAGGAGCATGAGGGGGCCCAAATGTTGATCTGAATGAGGACATTGATCCCCTTCCTGATCCGAGCCCCTTGCACAGCTGCTGGGGGTCAGGACAGCTGAAGCAGCACCTCTGTAAATCCTTCAGACACTGGCATGCTGTTATCTCTATGCCCAGACAAAGTATTAATGGGGCAAAAACACAAGGTTAAATATAATAATAATAAATATAATAGTGTTAGATTTAGATTTGATCCAATTCGAGTTTCTATATAGCCAAAGCAAAGAGTCCAGCGTTCAATGTAATGCTCTAGGCAGCATGTGGTGCAGCAGGAAGTGGTGGTGCCTTGTCACTCCAGGCTCACACCCTGAGTTTTGATCAGTGTCTAAGTGGACTTTTATATGTCATTTCTCCACTGCTGATCCCTGGTCATGCTCTCAGGGTGGCAGGGATGGTGTACTCATACTGCCTCCTGTCAGACAATGACACTAGTCGATCACAGGAATTATTATTAGCTTATATATGTGGAAGAAAGCAGTTTCCCCTGAATGTGTGATATAGGTTGAACCCTGTGATGCACCATATGCATAAACATTCCAAATAAATGAGAGCTACAGGGGGGGTTAGACAATGAAACTGAAACACCTGTCATTTTAGTGTGGGAGGTTTCATGGCTAAATTGGACCAGCCTGGTGG
>JAOVYV010000030.1:6722012-6732012 GCA_025674545.1 Hassar affinis
TTGGCCACCAGGCTGGTCCAATTTAGCCAGGAAACCTCCCACACTAAAATGACAGGTGTTTCAGTTTCATTGTCTAAATCCTGTATGTTAAGACTTATTTGTGGATGTTCTACAACTTTAAATGTAACTGCAACTGAATAAAATGTATGAGCATTCATTATTACTAATAGAAAATTATTCCAAACATTCCATCAAGTTCCAAAAATCATACTCTACATGCTGTTATAGGAAAACACTCAACCTTTAGCAGCATTTCCATTTTCCATATTCATTTTTATTTGTATGTGTTTTAACAATAGGGCATCAGTATGTAGATTTATGTTCAGATCCATAATGAGCAAGCCAGAGATGACAGTGGCAAGAAAAAAAAAACGCTGGAGGAACCAGACTCAAAAGGTTGGCTCTTTTGGGTCACACTGGACCGGGGTTATAAATCATTACTCCACCACGACTGTGTCCTATAAACTAGTGTTGTAGTACTGGAGTCAGGCTTTTTCACTTACTCAGTCTCATCAATTTTACTGGAACTTGAATCGTGCTTGGATTTGAGTCGCCTGAGCTGGATTTTTTTTTTTTTTTGGATTTGAGATGGATTTGAGACCTTGGGACATTTTTTTTCCACCACAATGACAATGAAAAACTTTTTGATTTGTCATACTCTCAAAATAATTGTATGCATTCATAAAAAAAAAAAACATGAATCAATTCATTCTTTTTTTAATTCTCAGTCCTGCCTTCTTCAAAGACTCAGTCTTGGCTTTGTGCTGACTGGCCCAAAATCCAGAAGTCTTGGTCCTGACTCATATCGATGATCTTGTCCTCATCAATACTACAAATTACAATGGTACTCATGGTACTTCTTTCACCCTGTTACAAGAATGTACAGGATGAGCAGCAGTTCTTACAAGTCTACAGTATCCAGGTGAGACTTTCCACTGATGTAAAAGGTGAGACTTGGACATAACCTTACCCATGTGGGACCATCCACAGCAATCACTTATAATTATGTTTTGAGTCACTGAATTCTCTGTTCTTTTGTGCAAGGAAACATATCAAAATTCTTGTCTATGGTAATTGCAGACATTAGAGAGAAGATTTTCAGCCTAAAGTATTCCTTTAACATGAGTCATGATTTACATTCACTAGAGTCTGCCTGAACAAGAGAAGCAGAGAGAAGTGTGTGTGTGTGTTTGTGTGTGTGAGAGAGAGAGAGAGAGAGAGAGAGAGAGAGAGAGAGAGAGAAATGGGATTTTAAACTCGTGGTTACATTTCCTGTGATGAAGCCTATTCATCCTCTTCTAGCTCCAAAGAAATCACACAGTCCAATTTTTTTGCTAAGAAAGCACAATCCTCTCCAGACATTTATTCCATTTCTGGCAAGCATTTAACCTGAATGGAAACATTAAATAAACTAGGAGGTTTTCAACAGCGTGTGAATCTACAGTCTGGCACTGTTTCATTAAAGGCGTGTTCAGGACTTCACCACACAGCCAGAGCAGGATTTTTTTTCCTTCTCTAAACTAGTGTATATTGTGTGGTCCTGGTCCATCCGCAGAGCTGCTTTTAAACATGTCAGTGCAGAGTGTGACCTAGCCTTCCTCTCAGGTCAGGATTAGTCTACAGTTGTTTCCCTTATCACATGTCTTCCTTTTTCACAGACAACACACACACACACACACACACACACACACACACACACACAATATTCTCTCTAATCCCATAAACACTATCATATATATATACTAGTATATATATACTACAGTATATGTCCACTTAGGAACAGACACGCCCCCAACCCCTCCCACACAAAACATTGGCCCTGAGATTCTCTGCATCACTATGGTAACAGCTGGTCGTCTTGTGTCAGTCAGGTGTTTCCGTGGTAACTGCTGGGTTATGACTGGCCAGAGGTCTTCTGGGATATGAGGGGCAGATGGCATTGTGGGATATGTTAGTCATCCGTGACATCCGCCCTCTGAGAACCAGCTGAGCCTTATAGACTGACCAGATAGGATTAATGTATATGTGTGTGTCTGTGTGTATGTGTGTGTGTGTGTGTGTGTGTGTCAGTCAGTGTGTCAGTGTGTCAGTGTGTGTACATGCATAAAGACCAACTGAGCTTGACAAGGAGTACCTAATTGACTTTGCCAGTCCTTTTGACACTTAACCCACTCCCCAGGGCTCACTGATGAAAAGCTGCTCATTTGGTGCATGCACATGTGTGGGTGATGTTGGTGTGTGTGTGTGTGTCTGTGTGTATGTGTGTGGAAATGTGCTTTATACTGTATATCAAAAAAATCTCTGAAGTATAAATCAGTTTCTTTTTTAATTCGGTTAAAGAAAAACAGCCTCTGTATGTGTTTTCATGCACGCATGCTTGTGGGTGTTTGCAGGGGAGGCGGGGGGTGGGTGGTGGGGGTGGGGTTACAGATGGAAAGTGTTACACACACACACACACACACACTCACAAACATAATTGTATTTCTATACTTGTGAAGACTTTCCACTGACATAATTATTACTTAACTAACCCTAACTATAACCCCAGTAATGAAAAGGAATTTTTTTTGTTAACATCTACAACAAAAACCCACTTTCCTCCCCCCCCCCCCCCCCCCCTCTCTCTCTCTCTCTCACACACACACTCACACAGAGTAAAAAAAAACTGGCTTAGGTTATTGTGCAAAACTACAGTTGCACAATAACTTAATATACATCAGACTCAGTTTACCATTTATGTGAAGAGAATTCTAGGATATTTTAGAAAGACAATGTATACAGGGTCATTGTATTACCTCATCTAAACACATTTAACACTAACATTTGTACCGGAAGAATTTGAGAATCCATGAATCAAAAAACCTCAAGACTTTGTTCACACAGCAGTACAAATGGGACTTATTTTTAACTGCCATTTTAGTGCACATAAAGGAGCAAAATCTAATTATGACTCCTTAAGCTAGTGCTGGTGGTCATATAGTTTTTGTCAAAGTTTCTTCTTCTTCTGTTATTTTCAACCAGTGATATCATATACTTAGACACCAACCCACATAACCCTTGGTATGGTACAGATACAGAATATAGGGATTGTGTCCCTTTGTGTGTGTTGCCCTTTGTGCTAGAGCCGCTTGAAGTGTTGTAGGCTCAAAGTATTTTTTGGGCAATATCTCGAAAATCATATGAACCTTGTGGATTATGAACTCTAGAAGGTGTATTACGCTAGCTCGTTATGATTAATTAGTGGAGTAGCACCACCTAGTGAATAACGTATAAAGCAAAATAGGAATTCACTAGCCAATATCTTGTGATCTCAAAGTTCAAACTTCATGAAATTTCACACCCTGTATCACTAATACATTCCTTAGATGTATACCAAATGTCGTGAAATTTCGTCCATATGTGGTACTGCAACTGACACATTTTTATATCACAAGAACTGCTTAAGCCACTGTGACACTGTGAAATTAAACATGGTTTGGAGCCTGGAGAACTATTTTCCAGGGAATTCCCAGTGCAGCTTCTAAGTGTAGGACATGTTATTAGCTAATAAGTTCATTCCCAATGTTATGTTTTTCATAAGGATGTACAGTCATGGTTTTGGACATATTGGTGGAAATGGAAAATGGTGGACTATGCTGTTTTTGTTGATCTAGTCACTATGGGTAAAACAGGTAGATAAAGATTTTCCTTTGGCCTGCATTTAAGTTGGTTTTCATCCAAGTACTGGCTCTTGAAATCTCTGCCACCAAGAAGCACTATGCAAAAACCATCATTACACTTGTGTCAAGCAGCTTCAATGAACAGGAATTTCACTCAAATAATAGCTCTCAGGGCCTGAGCATGTAACATATTTCCAGGGATGAGGGTAAAAATGGCTACATTTGTCCGAAATCAACCGGAGAATAGAGTAAGAATGCAATCAATCAATTTGTATGGAGTGAGAATCTAACACTATTGCACCAGTGTAACACTTTCAGGGCATTTTATCAGGTGCTCTTTAAAGCATATGCTGAAATGCTGTTTATAAATACGCTCTAGCAACACACTTCATTTATCAGGAATTTCTGTTTAAGCTGCTGCAAACAATGTATCTCAGCATATTTTGCTGCATAATGCAGTGCCGGAGAGTTTAAACACATAAATCGAGTAAACCAGCTGAATCACTTACAGTTTGCAGGTGCTGGGAATAAAAATGACTATATATTGCATCATAACTTACTAATCAAATTCCACTCTTCATTTTTTTAAAACACAAATGTAGCTTTCTGAAAACCAGGTTGCAGAAAATCGTTGCTGCACAAACTGTCTCTTAGATCATAGCCTGAAACTGTTTTCATATTGATGACTGTGTGTGAGTGAGTGTGTTAGGTTGTGTGTGTTTACACCTCTTAGATCTGCATTATTAATAGCTGACTTATATGAGGTAATGTGAACTTCACACACACTCTCAAGCTTCAATTCATACGTGTGTTGTGAAGAGTGTATCTGCAGCCAGGTGTGTGTAACAGTGAGACATGTAGTCTTTGGAGATGTACCAGTGTACTGTATGTATGAATGTGCACAGTTGTAGTACTGTCAAATACTTGTCAAAGAAATGTTGCACAAATTTCCCTGTGTTTTTTAGACATATCACTTGTTTTGTTTCATGCAATTTTCACATGATTTTTCCACAAATACCTTTTTACAAGATTATTATATTTTCAGATGAAAGTATTTTTCACATGATTCTTTTTAGCATGATTTTTAATATGATTCATTTATTAAGTATTGCATGATTTGTTTTTTACAAGATTAATTTTTAACTTTCATGTTTTTATGATATGTTTATTTTCATGATTTTGTTTCATGTTGCATTTATTTTAGCATTATTTTTATTTCCATAATTTATTTTCACATGATCTTTTTCATAATTCATTCATTTTTGTGTTAATTTTTTTGCATGACTTATTTTCATAACTTATTTACATTTTCAAATATTTGTTCATAATTTAATTTTTTTGTACATATAATTTAAATAATCATTTATATAAACATTTATTTAAAAAGATTTATTTTCACATTTCAATTTTCTTGTGATTCATTTATTTTAATAATGTATCAGTTATTTTAGTAATTAAATCATTTATTTGCATGATTTTATTTTGTTTATTTTCACATGTCGTATTCTCATGATGAATTTATTTCTACATGTGATTTTCATGCTGACTTTATTTTCACATTTTTTTTTTTGCATGATTCAGTTACTTGCATCAGTCATTTTGACATGTGATTTTTAATGTGGGTTGTCCAAGTACAGTATGTGCAGGAAAGAGGTGAAGGGTGTACTGCTTATGATGGGGATTGTGCAGTTATGATGTGTAATACGATGTGCTCTTCAGTCCCTTTGTGTGACACAATTGTCATTCTGTCAGATCCTGGTATCTTTCTAGTTGGATCTCTTCATCCTCTGGAGTCTTCCTTTTTCACGGACTGCTCTGCTGACACAATGAAGCTTGCACGCAGCATGAGGCGAGCAAAATCGGCTGCGCTGCTGGGAAGAAGATTATATACAGGCATGCAGAACAATATCACTAAGGCATCATTTTCATATAATTGTCTTTCCCCAGCAGGAAGAGCAATATCTCAGCCTAGAAGCATATCAGTGAGAGCAGCAGGTTAGGAGTCTAGAGCATTAGCTCATGTTAAATAGTTAATGTAGCTATTACTGAGTTACATCACTCTGCCTCTTCCTGCTATCACTCATTACCCCACTGATATATAATATTCATGCAGGAAAATCTAATTCGACTGTTTTTCTCATCCATCAAAATCACTTGCTCTGACTTGGAAACATGGACATATACATAATGTCTGAAATGTCTTTTAAAGCGATATCAATAGACAGTGTGTCTGCTTTTAACACCCCCAACACCCCCCCCCCCAACACATGCACTTTCAGACAGACAGAAAAAGGCTAGAGTGCATATACTATTTTAATCTTGTTTGATTCATTTTAGTTTCATTCTTTTAATAGAATTGAGCAGAGCAATTCCCTTTATTGTGAATACAGTAGGTTGTGCTCTAAAAAAAATGATATACTGTTCATCCAGCCTTTCTGCGCCATTGCTCTGACACACTGCTTTTACAGCCTGGTAAATGTCACGCCAGATCCACCCCCTCCACCCTAAAAGGCAGTAGGTCAAAGTTCCTGTTTTCCATTATGCTGTTGGTTGAATTTGCAATCAATCTAGTTGGAAGCACTTGTGCCTCAGCTGCCCTGTGTAGAGCCTGACTCATGCTGAAGGATGTTTATGAAAATTAGGCCATTTATCTGTAGAGTGCTGTTTACAGCATTGGTGAATCCTAACTTGTAGAAAAAATGCTTGCACACAGTCCTAAAAACCAGGAGAGGTAAAAAATTCCGTCTTGTGGGTGTGACCTTTCAACATCTTCCCAGCCATCTTTCCCTTTCTGGAGCAGCTTGTGACTATGGCCAGAGATATAATAACCCAGTGATCGACTTCTGTCATTTCCAGGCTTTTCTTCTCCCAACATGTTGCATTTTTCTTGGGCAGCACTGTGATACTGGGAATCAAGTCAGTGTCAGCCATTAGTGTTGCTAACCATTTAAACTTCACTCATCACACTGTAGGTGTTATTTGTGTCATTTGCTCAGTAGCGGCACCCAGCTCTCATTCCTCCACCAGAGCTGCTGTTCCCTTTTCAGAGCTTTTCACATCCCCCACCCTCTAGCTGACCAAATGGATGTGCATATATGCTGCTAGCTGCGACATGCCATGGAATCAGCGGTTGAGTAGGCAGTAGGCATTCACAAATCCAAATTACATCCTTTTGTGCTCTCTAATGGTTTCTAACAATGTGATCCTTCATAAGTCTTCTAAAGATTACTATGATTCCTGACTGAACTACATTCCAAAAAAAAGTATATAGGAAGTCATTTTGCTTTAGCTTTAGCCTATATGGTTTTTGACATTCACATCTGTCATTCACAGTACTCCATTTCTCATTTAACCAGTATCTTAAAAAACACAAAATGACAAAAGCATAATAAATGATACTGGCACGCAAGCATCCACTGCAGTTAAACACTTCAGTTCAGCTACAAAATTGCAGAAGTGCATGAATGGAAGAATAGTGGAGTAGCTTTGCAGGTTTCAAAAAATGAACAAAAATCCTGTAAAAAATCAATTTTGTTGTATAGATTTGCAAAATGCATTACTAAACATGTATGATCATATAAAGAGTTATTAATAACAAGGACAGGAAATTACAAGGGTCATTTTTAGACAATAGTGATTTTTTTTTTCAAAATTTAGAGAATTTAAAAAACATCTTGTATGTTAACTTGTCCAACAGAGCCTCGCTACATGACAAACATGCTTACAAATTACCTTTATTTAACACTGCCACGACCATAAAAAGCAAAACCAATGGCTTTACTTGAAAATCCATTCACCTGCCTTTCTCATTATTATACGCGATGTCCCAAAAATCTCTGTACATATGGAAAATAGGAAATTGTAGCTAAATGTACCTTTACTTACAAAATATTCATTACTAAATTATTAAAGTATTCTCTATGTGTTGGTCACCTCTTTCTACACACACATGCAATCTTCTCTCCCACTCCTGATGAAGACATTCCAAGACATCTGCAGTTATGCAAGTAATTGCATTTCAAATGCATTCTATAAATATAAAAAATAATATAAATATTTAAGCAGTATATAAGAATATAATATATATATATATATATATATATGATAAGAAATATAAACATAAAAATATAAAATATATAAAATATAATATAATATAAAATATGAGTTCATTTAATTTTTTTTAAATATAATATAAGCACATTTTTCCTATGTATGGAGACTTTGGGGACACCCTGTAAAATGTTTCTTGGCTCTTGACTCTGATTGGCTCGCATCTTGAACTCCTGCCATAAGTGGTTCCTTTCCTCATTCTTTTATTTCTCCTTTCTTCTACACTTAACACTGAAAAGTAGGTGAGATTACAGTTAAGATTTTGATATATTGTTATGGATTTGTTGTGTGGTTATTTAGATTAAAGTATTACACTGCCTATCCTGACTGTATGTCATGACTACTAAGTTAATTGGATTCAGCTAATGCGCATATTGGAACCAGAGTTGGGTTCGATTTGTTCTCCCATCCTGTCAACACTGGGCCAGTTCCGCCCTGTGTGTTATTGGCTCAGAGTTATGGTTTTCTCACACTGTACTGTTCACTGTTCACTGCTGAGCCTATTTCCCAAGCTGCAGCCATTGTAGAGTCAGATTTCCTGATTCATCCGTCATTCTCTCCACTGGATTCAGTCCTCCCTTTGTGTTTTTCCTCACAGAGTTTTCTGCACACTCACTGTGACTAGGGAGTGTCTAATGAAATGTAGGTTAGCATTGCTAGCACAGTCAGGTTGGCTCCATCATCACAACTGTGTACTACTAAGTCAGATTGGAACCATCATTTACCAAATCAGTTTTTTACTTGTTACACCCTTTCTGAAAGGGGTGAAGTGACTCCATTCTTCATGATCCCCTGGGAGCTCTGTTGTGAAATCTCTAAAGACCCTCCTTACAAGCCTATACAAGATTGGGAGCTGATGGGTAAAAATGAAACTGCCTTTTTTCTATTTAGTTTACACCAATACCAAGTTATAAGCTTGTCCTGCATGCATTGGTTGTAAAGATGAATCTGAAGTGACCTTGTGGTGGTTGAACCTGGGATTTTTGCCCACAATTCTACTGATCTCACAGCAGTCTGTGAAGGTGAGCCTGGTACTGTCCGTACTATCCTATTTACACCAAACAGTGACTATCCTTCCTCAGATCTGTTCATGTGTCCCAGAGGAAGGACATGTGGGTCCCTTGTCTAAACAGAGACATTTCCAAGGAAGGATGGCATGACCATGACATGGTAGGAGAGTGTCCTTGAACAAATACAGCATTATTACAGCCATTCCAATACTTATAAAGCTGTTGGACTGTGTAATGCCTTTTATATACTCTGTGTGAACTGTGAACATAAATGAACTATTCACTGTTGAGTATGCATAGCTGTGAATGGCTAATGAGCAAGGAATTAGCAAAGTCAAGATGGCAGCTGAATGTACATTGGCATACTTCTTCTTGATTCTGATGTGGATGGGGTGAAGGTCCTATATACAAATCCCATTTCCAGAAAAGTTGGGACACTTTCTAAAAATGCAATAAAAACTGAAGTCTGTAATTTGTTCATTTATTATGTGAACCTTTATGTAACAGACAAAGGGACAAAGAAAAGCTTGTCAGTCAGTGTTTTCAATGACAAACTTAAATGTTTGTTGAATATAAACAAATTCAGAAACTGATGGTTGCAACAAACTCAAAAAAGTTGGGACAGAGGCAAAATAAGATTGAGTATAAAAGGAGCCTGCACCAAAGGCTTGGTTCACCACCAGTCAGTTCAAAGACAATGTTTCACCAACTACACTTCATAATATCATGAAATGCTTCAGGGAGTCAGGGGAAATCTTGGTGCATAAAGGCCAAGGGTGGAAACTGCTGCTGGATGTGCATGCACTCTGCACAAAATGTACATTTTATTTTTAAAGTTTAGTGGAAGAGTATACCTAATCATCTGTATTTCTTTTTCTCCCACCTTTCTCTTCCCCTCCCCTCCCCAATCCACCCATCCCACCTGAGATGGACTGCTGACAGTGGAAACATGTTCCGTGGTCAGACAAGTCCACGTTTCAGCTTGTACTTGGGAAAAATGGATGTTGGTTTTTATGTGCCACAGATGAAAAAGACCATCCAGGGTGTTACCAATGAAAGGGGAGAAAATACTGTGTTGGTATGGGGGTGCATCAATGCCCACAGCATGGGTGATCTGAACATATGTGAAAATACTATTGATGCAGAGGCTTATATTGGTATTGTGGAGAGACCTATGCTGCTTTCAAGATGCTTTTCCCAGGACAACGCTAGGCCTCATTC
>JAOVYV010000030.1:6753414-6776839 GCA_025674545.1 Hassar affinis
GCGCCCTGTCTAGGGTTGGTTCCTGCCCTTGCGCTCAGAGTTGCCGGCTGGGCACCGGCTCCCCTGTGACCCCGTAATTGGGAATAAGCGGTACAGATAATGACTGACTGACTGACTGACTGACTGAATAAACAAAATGTGTGAGGTACTATCAGAATTAGTAGACTACAGAAACTGGGGCATGTGGGTTCATGTTTAAGTAAGAAAAAAAATGTAATATGTAAAAAGCCCTCCTATAGACCACGAATACTTTGATGTAATATTTGCATTCCATTACACTCTTACTATCTATACATTGGTTATTATAACCACAGCAACTAGCTGGTGGTCATATAGTTCTTCTTCTTCTGTTTTTCCCCACCATATATTAGTCAATGATATTATACTTAGATGTTATCAACCCATGTACACTTGGTATACTTGTAGCCCCATATGTCTGATACAGAATGTAAGGTTTGTGTTCCTAGCTGTGTGTTACCCTTCATGCCAGCGTCCCCTGGGTAGGCACTTTTTGCGTAATAGCTCTCTATGCAATAGCCTGAAAGCCGTTTTGTCAAAAACTATAATGGCAAGTTTTTATGGCAAGTTGAGCTCTAGGAGGCACATTACCCTAGCTTGTTATGATTCATATGTGGATTAGTGCCACCTACTGAATAATGAATAAAAAAATATAGTGATTCACTAGCCAATTACTTTTCATGAAAATGATTCAAATTCACAAAATTCACTACTACATTCTTTAGATGCATTATGTTGTGGTCATATTACACGCTGCTCTACGTTATGTCTAGTTTTTTTTAATAATTGCACAAAGTTGTTTAATCAAATTAAAATTTTCACCTGTTACACAGGTCACTTCCATCTCACTTCCTGCTGATCAATAAAAACAATTTTGTTTCATAATGTCATGTGTCGACCTGGTAAACAGCTTTTTTTTCTGATTATAAGTAAGCATGTCTACCCAGTAAGTTTGATTATAATGAGGTGAGATTATACTCTCACCTAAATAAAGTTAGCTCATTCTTACCCCTCTGGCCAGTGCTGCTGAAGATCATGTGTGTATGGTCACATGAATGAATTTCATGGTATATGTTAAAGTACATACATGTGTGTAAGAATTTTAAACTTTTAAGAAAACTGGTGAATCTGCATGTAAAACATGACTGAGTAGTGTGTGAATCTCTCTCTCTTTCTCTCTCTCTCTCTCTCTGCTTCTCACTTTCATGGTAAATGCTGTTGAATGCAGCTGGAACATGTGTCACCTACATGCGGTGACACTAATCAGAGACGTCCATTGTCTAGCTATGTGTGTGTGTGTGTAATGTAACATTATGGGCCATAATCTTTGCATTCTGTATCCTGGACAAGGCACAAACCTGTATCAAGCCCTGATAGTGTTCTTTGCCCAATATTATCATGCATTCATCTGACAGTGTTAGAGGTGTCTGTGTCATTGCAGTTAGGAAACTTGTGTAAGTTTGATAAAGACTTTGCCTTGCACCACTTTCCTCTTCTTCTAGCTGTATCATGCAGAGTAAGTGATCTTACGTCGGCTTGTAGTGATGTTGCTTTAGATAGAGATAGAGTGATTGCAAAAGTACAATGATTAAGCTTAGCTATGATTTTTTTTGGAAAGGTCAGGGTTGTTTGTTCTTTAAATTTCATCTTCCTAGTGCAATCCCTTCTCATTTCTTCTACAGGTGCCAGGTGTTCTGGCACAGGCCACATATTTACAACCCTGGTCCTGGAGTTACCCATGTCCTGTGCTTTCTTAAAACATAAACATCAATGAAGGGATGTAAATTTGAGTCAAATTTAGTCAATTAGGTTTGATGGTAGCAAGAAAGGATAGAAAGCATAAGGGGCATCAGGACAATGGCTGGGAACCTGTAGCCTAGGCAAATCTCATGCATATGTTTTGGGTTGTGGTTTTGGAAGGAACACTGAAGGGAGGGGTTGTTTTTATTTGAATTTTTAAAATTCACAACGGCATGGTGGTGTTGCTGCCTCAAAGCTCTGCTTCCCATAAAAGCATCTGCCAAAAAAAAGAATTGTATGATTATTAAAAAATAAACATCTTATCATTTTAGGTTTATGATACCTCAATGAGGCCCCATGTTATCTACTGATTATCTGTTTATCTATCAATTCTAATGTTCTCAGTGGTGGAAGAAGTATTCAGATCCTTTCCTTAAGTAAAGTAACAATACAACAATGTAAAAATACTCCACTACAAGTAACAGTCCTGCATGAAAAATCCTACTTAAGTACATCAGTATTACCTCTAACTTATATATTATTATTTATGACATACAATCTGCAGATAATCTTGTAGATTAATACTAAAGTCATCCAAACTATGAAGAAATACATATGGAATTATTTAGTAAACAATACTTTGTTAAACAAACCAGAAAATGTTTTATATTTTAGATTCTTCAAAGTAGGTACCTCATACTTTGTTGACAGTTTTGCACATCTTGGGATTTTCTCAGTCAGCTTTATGAGGTAGTCACCTGGAATGGCTTTCAGTAACAGCTGGGCCTTGTCAAGAGTTCATTTCTTGAATTTCTCGCCCTCTTAAAGTGTTTGAGACATCAGTTGTGTTGTGAAGAGGTAGAGTTGGTATACAGTGAACAGCCCTATTTGAGTAATGTTCTAATCCATATTATGGCAAGAACGACTCAACTAAGGAAAGAAAAACCACAGTCCATCATTACTATAAGAAATGAAGGTCAGTCAGTTGAGATGGTTTGGGATGAGTTGGACCCAGAGTGAAGGTAAAGCAGGCAACAAGCGCTCAGCACTTCTGTGAACTCCTTCAAGACTGTTGAAAAACCATTTCAGGTGATAACCTCATGAAGCTGATTGAGAGAATGTCAAGATTGTACAAAGCTGTAATCAAAGCAAAAGGTGCCTACTTTGAAGAATCTAAAATCTGAAATATATTTTGGTTTGTTTAACACGTTTAAGTTTACTACATGATTCCTTATGTGTTCCATCATAGTCTGGATGACTTCAGTATTCATTTACAATTTAGGAAAAAAAAAAAAAACATTGAATGAGAAGGTGTGTCCAAGCTTTTGTCTGGTACTATACATATTTTTATATACAGGGCCCCCGATAAATATGAGTGGTCATGAGATGAGTAATGGATGAGGGCAGAAAAAAACAAGATCTGTTACACAAATCTGCTTTCAGATGGACCTTTAGACCTTTTATCCAAACTTTGATTCTTGGTGAGATATTCTCTCATAACAGCTCCTGAAATGAAATTATATGAGACTAAGTTGTCAGAAGCCAAAAATGTTGGAATCCACTGGTTTAATCTTTAACATTTATTGTATTTTAAAAGCTTGCTATATTGTGTAAAATCTTCATTTTTAAAGTAACTAGTAACTAACACTGCCAAATAAATATAGTGGAGCAAGACTCTTCTATCATTACTGCTTTTCCATCACATGGAGCGCACAGTGGATGCTGCCACAGATACCTTCCTCTCCTTGTTCTCTTCATCCATTGACCTCCTTTGTCCCCTCTCTCTGAAAACTACAATCTTCACCACCTGCTCCTTGGCTGGAGTCCTGAGAACTCAGAATGGCTGAGAGGTGCTGGAGAAAGTCAAGACTCATAGCTGACCATCACTCCTACCAATCTCTCCTTGCCAAGTTCTCTAAAGAAGTAAGCATTGCAAAGTCTTCCTTCTACAGAAAGAAGCTGGAGGCATTTTCAGCTTTTCAGCATTTCTCTTCCCTCTTCAACCCCCCCCCCCTCCTCCTTCACCCACCTCTCTCACTGCTGAGGACTTTGTTGACTTCTTTGAGGAGAAGGTCAGCAAGGTTTGCCACTCCTTCTCCCCGACTCCTGTCACTTCAGGACCCAAAACTTGAAACTGGCACATTCCACTGAAACTGCACCCATCACAGTGACAGAGAAGCTCCATACCACATGGTCATCTGGGTTGTCATCTGTCCTGATTCTTCTTGACCTCTCTGCTGCCTTTGACACAGTCAACCATGCGATCCTTCTGTACTTCCTTTCTAATCTTGACATCACTGGCTCTGCATGGAAGTGGTTCAAGTCCTACCTGGAAGGGTGCTCCTACCAGTTAACATGGAGTGGCTCAACATCCACTCCATGCAAACTCTCCACTGGTGTCCCACAAGGCTCAGTGCTGAATCTTCTTCTATTTTCACTATACACTCGCTCACTGAGAGATGTCATCTCTTCACATGGCTTCTCCTACCATTGTTATGCCAATGATACTCAGTTCATCCTTTCTTTTCCACCTTCTGATACTCAGGTTTCAGCTCAGATCTCAGCATGTCTAGCAAGCATTGCTTCATGGATGGCAGCCTACCACCTCAAGCTTAATCCAAGCAAGACAGAGCTGCTTTACATCCTGAGAGCTGCAGGTCTTCATTGGGATCTCGCAATTTCCTTTGAGAACACCATGATCACTCCTTTTTCAGAAGCAAATAGCCTTTGGGTAGTTGTAGATTATGAGCTCTCTTTCTCAGCTCATGTTGCTAACCTGACCTGGTCATGCAGATTTCTCCTTTACAGCTTGGCAGATGTTCTCACAGACATCTTCAACATCTCTTTAGCACCATCATTCCAACATGCTTCAAAGAGACTACCATCATTCCTCAGTACCTGTTGTGAAAGCTGACCCTGCAGGGCCTGAACACCTCCCTCTGCAACTGGATCCTGGACTTCTTGACTGGGAGACCTCAGTCCATCCTGATCGATAGCAACACCTCTAGCACCACTGGGGTTCAGGGTTGTGTGCTCAGTCCACTGCTGTTCACTCTACTGACTCACAATGGTGCAGCATGGCACAGCTTGAACCACATCTTCAAGTTCACAGATGACATGACAGTGGTGAGTCTCATCAGCAAGAACAATGAGTCATAGAGATGAGACATCAATGAGACATCATTTCTCTATATATAATTGTTTATGTCAACAAACTGACCCCAAGCAATAGCTAGTAGCAACAACATCAACAAATTGCTTGTTACTTTGCTAAATTCTATTTATCATTTGACCCATCACATTTATTTATAATTTAACATGTTAAAATATTTAAATCAGCTATGTATATGTGCAGGTTTTTTGGGCTTTTTCTCCAATTTTCTCCCCAGATTTCCTCCATATCACACAACAGTTATCAATCAGGGTATCGGCCACTGCTATCATGTGTTTCCTCCGAGACACAGGAAACCAACTACTGCATCCTTTCAGGATGGTGCATCCTGCAATCTCAGGGAGTGGTATAACACACTTGGAGCACTCCTGCTCACCTTTTTTAAGCATTAGCTCATAGAAGCCCATGATTGGCTACGGTCACCCTGACTGACATGGAATAGAATGTGTGCTCCCCCTCCCACCTTGACAGCATGGGCATTTTTTTCTGTGAATTCCCGGCCATGGAGAGCTATGACATCATCTGAATTTGAACTCGTGATCTCTGGATGATAGGGCAACCACTTTTTGATTGCTCCATTCGGATGTTCACATTTTAAGTTTACATTTGTCAGTTGTGGATATTTTAAATGTAATAATATATTAAACTCATTAAAATATTCACTTTTCCTTCATATTTCCTTAATTTTTTTACTGCTTGCTTGATCTAGAATATTTATGGCCAGAACATGTTAATTCAGCAATGCCCCAGGTATCACACAACCCACTATATACTGAATTGGATGTAGTTACTGACATATGACTGGTTATCCATATGCTTCAACTCCATAAACCAAGACTGTGTCTGTTTCTAATTAGTGGTCTTCTTAAAGCCCATTATTCTATATATTTATACTTTTCATTTTGGATAAGCCTTGTAAAGTTTTGAGTATGTTCCATGTGAATCTCCCTGTGTTTTAGATGAACAGTATAGACTTAACTTCTTTTAGCCTCTATTTTGACCCAGGTCATAGTGTGGTTTTGGACATATGTCTGCTTTTCCTTCTCTTTATAATAAAGAGACGCACATATGTCCTGCCACGTCTCAATTCTTACAACACAGCTGAAATTGTACTGAAATTATGGTGTCTGGGTCTGTTATTCTGCGTTCTTTTCTGGTGAAACCACAGCAAACCTGTTATTGTTATTCACCGAATGTCAGAACGGGCTTAGGTATGCTCAGTTACCCTTGCTCTAAACATAATACAACATGATACACACTATAACAGTAAACCTCCCACTTTGTTCACAGGCATTATGAACTGCACAGGATGGTAGTAACCATTGGTCTGTCTCTTTTATTTGATGCAGCACCTAAAATGCCTACCTACATTACTGTATTGTGGATACATCATGAATGTATCACCAGACATACAGTATACTACACAGGAGTTAAATTGGGATTCAGAAGGAAAAGGTAGAAGCATATTTTATGAGTGCTAACAATATGAGAACAACACCATTTAATATATGTGTTATTATATGTTAAGTGTCATTTTGTCCCACAAATTTTTGGTTGACAATATCATATACTTAGACTTCACCAATCCATGTGACACTTGGTGTGACTGTAGTCCCAAATATCTGATACAGAATATAAGGTTTGTGTCCCTATGTGTGTGTTTCCCTTTGTGCTAGCATCCCCTGAATTGGGGTACTCTCAAAGCACTTTTTGGGCAACAGCTCAAAAAACATTTTGCCTAAAATTATTAACTGTTTTAGGCATGTGATTGATAAAGGACAAAAAATATACAGAGTGAGGAATATGACACAATGGCATCCTGAAAATACCCTCCTACAACACCCACAAGGTCTTTTATAGCAACTTAATAGAAGAAACTTGATCTCATTTTACAGTTTTAAAAACCCAGCTTCAAGATTTAGATAGTGCAGTTCCTGCCGAAACTGTGAGTGTGTTGCGATAGCAATTTGTCAGCATGACACATGCAGACATGGACTGTTTACTGTGTCAGGTGGCAAACAAATGCACATGGGCATGACTGTGGCACACAGCAAGTGTGAAATGGGCATGTTGAACTCAAGCTCAATACCTGAAAGGAAAAAAAAAATCAAAACTCATCTTCATCCTATAGATCATCCTAGAGCTGCTCATAAAACCCCAGAACCCTGCCTCAAAACTATTCCCAAAAATCACATCCCTACTTTTTATAGCAAGTTGGCCTCTAGGAGGCGTATAACCCTAGCTCAGTACGGTTTGTTTGTGGAGTAGTGCTACCTAGTGAATGATGTTCAAAGTAAAAATCTAGCATTTCATAAGCTAATATCTTCTGATATAAATCACTGGTGTCCAATCTTATCCACAAAGGGCTGGTGTGTGTACAGGTTTTGATTCCAGTCAAGCAGGAGCCACACTTCATTCCATCCATCCATCTGTCCATTATCTAAATCACTTATTCCTATTCAGGGTCACGGGAGAGCCGGTGCCTACCGGCAGCGTAGGGCGCAAGGCAGGTACAAGCCTAGACAGGGCGCCAATCCATCATGGGGCACTCACACACTCATGCACACACTCAAAAACTATGGGCACTTTAGAGACACCAATTAACCTAACATGCATGTCTTTGGACTGTGGGAGGAAGCCGGAGTACCCTGAGTAAACCCACGCGGACACAGGGCGGACATGCAGACTCCACACAGATTAGACCACTCCATCCTGGGATTGAACCCACTGACAGTGCTACCCACCGAGCCAATACCTCATTCCACTAGTTTTAAATCAATGGATCTAATCGATGGATCTTGACTTTCAGTAGTGTGTGGCTTCTGCTTGGTTGGAAAGAAAACCTGCACCCACACCAGCCCTTTTCACTACATCTACATTTCATCCTTAGATGGCACTGAAACAGATCCATTTAATTTCACTTCATTCTTGCTCTTGCGTTATATGCGGTGGTCATATTTTTCACGACTATGCAGTATGTCTAGTTTAACTAATTACACTTGGGTGGCCAGTCCTGAGATTTTCAGTTTGCTTGTCAGTTTTGGCATAACATTATATTTCCACACCATGGAATGTGGTGCACTGGAGCTCTCCTCTTCTTGCCATTAACATAAACCAAAGGTAAAATAACTCTTCTCCTTTATGCCACCCTCTGAAAAAAAACCTAATGATAGGCAGTGCACATAAACAGACTGACACAAAAACATTCCAGAATAACTGAATTCAATTTTATTTGTATGGCACTTTACATAAATCCGGATGCACATTCAGATCCGTAATGAACAAGCCAGAGGCGACAGCTGCAAGGAAAACCTCACTGAAATGTGATGAAGAAGAAACCCTAAGACAGACTCATCATCTTCTGCATCATAATTCTCTTGTAAATTATTTTTTTTATACTATAAGATCAAAAACTTCTATGTATGTAAGTTTAGTGAATATTAATAATGATCAGCACAGGACAGTCTTAATGATTACAGCTGTTTAATTATTGTAAAAGTCTACGTGTCAACGTGTTACATGTATGCACATGCTTACACAGACTGAAGTGGTCCTGCAAACCACACACACCGATCAGTAGGACAGTAGAACAATAACACACAGTTGAAGATCATGTGATCAGCTGCCTACCACTGTATAGGGTCTCGTACACATTAACATAGAAGGATGTCATGGCTGGAACATGCTGTTCACATGTGTGTGCTGTGTGTGTGAGAGAGACAGAGAGTGCACTGATGCAAGATTGTAGGTGCACATTCACTCAGCTCACCGAGACGTCGCTAGAATTCACGATTGTTCAGGAGAACAGAGCTTTGCTGAATGACGTGTGATATGTACATTGCACACACTTACTCTTTCATACACACACACACTTACATCACTTCCACAATTGGATTTAAATCACACGAGCCAGTGCATGCCAGTATTAAATCCTTTTCCTACAGTCATTCTGGTAAGCAAAGCTTGTGCTAGACAGACTCAACACCATTACAATCCTTTCTATTCTGTACTGTTCATAGACTAAGCAGTAAATAATAAAATGTGCTGGGGGTTATACATCTATAAAAATCTACAAACTGTAATTATGCTTCAGTGGGTAAATGAAAGATAGTATAGACTCGTAGTAATGGCAAGTGTGTCAGAATGAAGGAATTTTATCAGAATGAAGGTACCACATTATACTATACCATGTGGAATGCGACCACTGCATAAAGTAAGAGAAAGCACAAGAATGAAGTGAAATATAAAAATTGTTGCTTAAGCAGTACAGGAGATTTTGAAATGTGACAGTTGCAGCACCTACTATGGTGTGCATCTGAAGAATGCTGTAGTGATGTGGGGTGTGAAATGTCTGAGCCTTTACATCACAAGATATTATTCACTAGGTGGTGCTATTCCATAAATGAATCTTAAGTAGTCTGGGTAATACACCTCCTAGAGGCCAACTAATAAGTTAATAATATTAGGCAAAATGGTTTTCAATGTAGGGCGATGTGGTGACTCACAGCAAGAAGGTCCCAGGTTCAATCCCCTGGTGGAGCGGTCTGGGTCCTTTCTGTGTGGAGTCTGCACGTCCTCCCCATGTGAGTGTGGGTTTACTCCAGGTACTCCGGTTTCCTCCCACAGTCCAAAGACATGCATGTTAGGTTAATTGGTGTCTCTAGTCTAAAGAGTCCCTAGTGTGTGAGTGTGTTCATGAGTGTGTGTGCCCTACGATGGATTGGCGCCCTGTCTAGGGTTGTTCCTGCCTTGCATCCTAAGCTTAAGTATTGCCCAAAAATGCTTTGAGTCTACCCCGAATCAGGGGCCGCTAACATGAAAGGCAATGCACACCTAGAGACACAAACCTTATTTTCTGTATCAGATATGTGCCACTACATCCATACCAGGTTTCATATGAATTAATGTCAAAGTATATAATATCGGTGACAAAATATAGGTCTGGAAAGTAATGAGAATTAAATGCATGCACTCTGCAGGGCTTACACGTGGGGATGGTGATTCAAGGTCAGTTAGAGTGAGATCTCAGATAAATGGTAGAACCTCTTTCAATTGCATTCTAGCCTTTGCAGTGCCCAGATGTTTGTTTTTGTGAAACCCTTCTGAAGTACCTTGCCACTAGAACAATACAAGCATGTTTGGAGCAACTGTATGCAATTAAATTCTGCATGAAAATCAGTGCAAAAGTGCAAAAGTACAAACTCTTGCTACCCTATCGTCAGAGCAAGTCTACTGATGGCACAAAGCTTTCAAAGAGAGATGAAAATGTTGAAGACGAACCACACATTGGACGCATTCACATTGAAATCAGATGAAAATATGGTTACATCTGTGCCAAACCATGACTGACGAATTAATGTCAGGATGAGTTAGCACTCACTAAAACCATCATTCATGAAATCATCACACAGGAGTTGATTATGAGGAACATTTGTGCAAGAACACAAGATGATCAGAAGAAACATCATGTGCTTATTAACTGTGAAATATTGGATTGTTTAACAACAGAGCCCAATTTCTTGAACAGCATGATCACAGGAGATGATTCATGGATATTCGAGTACGATCCTGAAACGAAAGACAAAGAGCTGAAGGGCACATGACAACATCACCTCACCCAAAGAAAGCTTGCACAAGCAAATCAAAAATCAAGGCCAAATGGTAAATGGAACATTTTACTTTGGAGTTTTGGAAAGTTTGAGGAAGAGGGTTTTGCGTGTGCACTGTCAGACCGCCTCTTCATGGATCCTCCATCATGACAACACACCGAGTCATATTTCACTGGCTGTGAGAATTTTTGGCTGAAAAAATATTCCAGTCCTTCCATATCCACTCCATAGCCCTGACTTGGTTCCATGTGATTTCTTCTTGTTCCTCAAGATTAAAACACGTTTGAAAGTCCACCATTTTAGCACAGTAAAAAAATCCATAGAGTCATGCCCGAGACTCTAAACAACAATGTCAAGCACTGCTACCAACAATACCAGAGGTATTGTGAGCATTGTGTGCGTTCAGCAAATAAATAAATTAATTAAAATCCTAGGAACTAGGAACAAGGGCACTAATATTAACTACAGCATATTCTACAAAAAGAAAACGCCAGATAAGCCCCTGAGTTGTGACCTGGAAACATGACCTCATCGTAGATAACAACAAATGAACACCCGACTATAAATTGTTCTAATCCTGAACTGAGCATGACTCCCCTACATAATAAATAAGTAAAGTGCTGCTGTGCCAGGCACATACTTCCTCAGCTATGTCTAGAATGTGCTTATCTGTGCATTTTTGAATAGACTGTCATGGATTCAGTACATGGATTTAAAAAAAAAAAACAATAAAAAAGAAGAAGAAGAAAACAGGGTTTCATGATGTAGACCCTTTAAAGGACTGAAAGACTGACATCCAGTGGCCATCTGTAATAATTACAAGAATGAAATGTAGAATTCAAAGAAGTCCCACATCTTATACAAGCCTCAAATAACCAATCCCTCTACCCAGTTTCCACCCAGTGCCCTGCACATACCTACATACATCCAGCCACACATACATACCATTAACTTTCTCAAGGATTCTTTGAATAGTCAACAGTTGGAGCTATGTTTATGGGTTCTGCTTAGAACCTTTTCTGAAAGGGATGTGTGCCAAACTGGGAGTATACCTGACAGTGAACATGTCCAAATTGTGCCCATAGTGTCAATATTTGGTGCGACCACCATTATTATCTAGCACTGCCTTAACCCTCTTGGGCGTGGAATTCACCAGAGCTGCACAGCTTTCTACTGGAATCCTCTTCCACTCCTAAATGATGACATCACAGAGCTGGTGGATGTTAAACACCTTGAGCTCCTCCACATTCCGCTTGAGGCACCCACAAATGCTCAATTGGGTTTAGGTCTGCAGAAATACTTGGCCAGTCCATCACCTTTACCTTCAGCTTCCTCAGCAAACAAGTTATCATCTTGGAGGAGTGTTTGGGATCGGTATCATGTTGGAAAATAAAGGGAGGGGATCATGATCCGCTTCAGAATGTCACAGTACATGTTGGAATTCATGTTTCCCTCAATGAACCGCAGCTCCCCAGTGCCAGCAGCACTCATGCAGCCGCAGACCATGATGCTACCATCACATGCTTGACTGTAGGCAAGACACAGTTATCTTGGTTCTCAGAATCAGAAATACTTTATTGATCCCAGAGGGAAATTTCCATTGTTACAGTTGCAACCATTTATATAAAAGAATAAAGAATAAACACACTATTAATTTAAAACCAAAAGAAGAAATTTGCAATATGTATATGTAGACAAATATTCTTATGAATACAGTAAAAGTCAGTGGCTGTGATAGTAAATATAAATGTGGAACATATTCTATAAAGCAGTTCAAATGAACCAAAATGAACCATAGTGTCACCCATTAAGGGAGGAGTTATAGAGTTTGATGGCCACAGGTAGGAATTACCTCCTGTGGTGCTCTGTGGTGCTTTTCAGTGGGATGAGTCTTGCACTAAATGTGCTCCTATGTCTCATGACTGTTGTAGAGTGGGTGGGAGCCATAATGGCCTGCAGCTTAGACATCTTCCTCCTCTCTGACACTGCCATCAGTGAGTCTAGCTCCATTCGCACATCACCGGCCTTGCGGATCAATTTGGCATCTGCCGCCCTCAGCCTGCTGCCCCAGCATGCAACAGCATAGAGGATAGTCAAGCAGATGTTGAAGGACCTCAGACGCCTCAAAAAATAGAGATGGCTTTGGCCCTTCCTGTATAGGGCATCAGTGCTCTTAGCCCAGTCCAGTTTATTGTCAAAAAGCACTCCCAGATATTTGTAGTCCTCTACAGTCGTAGTCACACAGTCGTACAGTTTGTAGTCCTCTTCACCGTCACCCTGTACTCATCCTCATCGCCCCTGCTGATACATCCAACTATTGCATAGTCATCAGAAAACTACTCCTCACCAGGGCGCCGCCACACATGCTGGCCACCATCTGAGCCAAACAAGTTTATCTTGGTCTCGTCAGACCACAGAACATGGTGCCAGTAACCCATGTTCTTGGACTGCTTGTTTTCAGCAAACTGTTTGCAGCCTTTCTTGTGCGTCAGCTTCAGAAGAGACTTCCTTCTGGGACGACGGCCATGCAGACTGAGTTGATGCAGTGTGTGGCATATGGTCTGAGCACTGACAGGCTGACCTCCCACTTCTTCAACCTCTGCAGTAATGCTGGCAGCACTCATGCATCTTTTTTTTAAGCTAACCTCTGGATATGGCACTGAACACGTGGACTCAACTTCTTTGGTTGATACAGGCGAGGCCTGTTCCGAGTGGAACCTGTCCTGGAAAACCGCTGTATGACCTTGGCCATCGTGCTGTAGTTCAGTTTCAAGGTGTGAGCAATCTTCTCATAGCCTAGGCCGTATTTGTGGAGAGGAACAATTCTATTTCTCACATCCTCAGAGAGCTCTTTGCAATGAGGTGCCATGTTGAATGTCCAGTGGCCATTATGAGAGAATCGTACGTAAAGCACCAAATTTAACAGCCCTGCTCCTCATTCATACCTCGGCTAGGTCCGCTTATTTTTATATCACTAAATTCGAAAGGAAGAGTTCACAAGACTACTCTACTCTACTCTACTACTCTAAAGCTGACAAGTGTGAACGCTCCCTACCCTGCCCTATTTGTGAACGAGTTTCAATGTGTGCACATGGTACCTTGTGACGGATTGGTGACTTCTAAGCTTTGAGGTATTAAAGCCATTACGTGTTGAGCTAAATCAGGTTTGACCCACTGAAGTTGGTAATCCATTGATGAGTTGAATCAGTTGTGACCCAAATCTGGTCACTAATTGATGAGCTAAATCAGGTTTCACCTGCCATGTTGACAGTTCGTTGTGTGACCTGATGCTGTCACAAAGAAATGCTTGTGAATGAGGTGGTAGCCTGAGATTGTAAATCTGGAATCTTTACAGTGTTTGATCCTTAAGAAGCAGACATTTTGACATCTGACATCACGGGACCACGTAGAATTGGGCCTGGATAATCATTTATGAAGAAACTTCATAGTCATCAAGTTAGAATTCCAATTTGCTTGAATTCCTTAGATGTGTATATTTGCAGTATGACAGTTTTCCATGAAAGTTGAAAATACTACTATATAGTATTTAGTAGTAATAATAGTAGTACTATAGTACTTCTATACCTTTGTAAATGTAAAAAAAAGTATGTCAAAAGTATACGCTACAGGTTTATGTAGACCTACAGTTTAGCACTGTTGTATGCAGTACGGATATAGCCTAAGCTCGGGATAAGAATGAGCGCTCGCGCATGCGCAGTTCCCTGCGTGCGCTGTGCTGCAGTGACAGTGTATATCAGCGTTTAGCCTTTAGCCACCGGGCCTCGTACTGCAGGACCGTCCAGGCCAAATCCTGCCCACATGTGACCAGATATCAACAAAGCCGGTAAGAAATGCACAGGTGTGCAATTCCTGTCCTACTATAACGCTATTAATATCATAGACCAGGCTCGCCCAGTGCTGTACGCTAACATAGTAAATAACATCTTGTCTATACGATCACACGACGGTGACATTTAACTCGTGGCCACCTGACGCTTTTCTGATCAGCTTGCGTTGTTTTATATAAGCACACCTCATAAGGTTTGGTGTATTTTCGACGATTTGGCAGTGCATGAAAGAGCAGATAATCCCGCCTGTGTGTCTGACCGTGACCTTCCAGACTGCGGTGCTAGAGCCGCGTGTGTTTAAAGGAGCTGTCTGTCTGAAACACACATTCACCACCGCAACATGTGGGCTTTACCTGCAGAGAATAAATATAGCCATCCTCTGCTCCTCAGAACAACGTAGCATTAACTTTCAGCTCTGAACTCCTCTTCGGAACACGTCGTGCAAGACTGCGGCTAATTTCGGTTTGTAAGACTATATTTAATAAGCGCGGGGGCAGTTGGTGTTCACATTGCCAGTGTCATGCAATATAAACAAAACAAATATTGACACGGTGCATGGTACTGTGCGTGCTTAGCTGCTGGTGTCTGGTCATTCTGTCATACCCTCGTGATAATATGGCGTAGGCAACGCTGTGGTTTATAATCAGTCTATTTCTGGGCATCAGCGGTAAACAAAGCTTGATCAGCTTCATGAGGAAGGCGTCTTCGCCTACTGCTTAAATAATAAATAACAAAACGCCTGAAAATGCCAAAGTGCTCCTACCCTGCTCAGCCACCTTCTCCTGCACCACACTGCGTTATATCGTAATCTGCTGGGTAATAAGCAGGGTAGAAATACGCCATATCTGCTATCACCAGTTCATTTTGGGTGCTGGGGTGTCTGTACAGAGGTTCATTTCAACATGGAGCATGACTTGTATAAAACCATGCAGCTGGGAACATGAGGCATGAATGATAGATCAAGGTGAAATGGATTTTGTTTGAGAATGGTGTATGAGGTTTGGAACAAATAGAAGGGCATGGCTATGAATTTGTCACATCTTTTTAAGCCCTGGGTGGTAGTTTAGCTCATTAACTAATAATAATAATAATAATAATAATAATAATAATAATGGTGTATTCTGCTATGTAATGATGCTATACATACACTGTCAATGTGAAATATGTTGGTCAAAAATAAGATATTAATGGTAATTACTCTGTCTCCCAGGCAATCTCATTAAGAGCACAAACCAGGTGGAACCGTAAACCCAAACAGGTGGCTGACAACAGCCAGTGGGACCGACATGGGTGACTCTGAGAATGGTAAACATTTATATGCATGTTAACAATAATAGAATACCACACAAAATGTACATCAAAGTGGTACATTTATTTGCTGAATGAAATAAGCCTAAATATGTTTCTCAGCATATCTGCTAATTAGAAATGATCGATAGGTATTTTGGATAGGAACTGACATGCATTTTTAATCTGTCGCATTAGTGAAAGCAGAGGAGCTGCTCGTTTCGTCAGAGGAGCAGCAGCAATATGTAATTCTGCACTGCCCCACTGCTAGTCATCAGAATTCTCTGACTGGGGAATCGCCCCCTCTACATGACTTAGTGAAGGAGAAAGAGAGTGAGGCAGAAGAAGTGAATGATGACACGATGGAGCAGACTGAGGAGGACCAAAACAGCTCGCCGGCACAGAGGACTATGGAGCCAGCATCCTTGCAAACCACTGACCTAATAAATCAAAATATACCTTGTAAGACTGGTGAGGCGGAACTCGTGGAAATGCTCAAACAGGACAATAAATCAGACTTTCCCTCATGTGAGGCAGATGCTGATCTGGACCCAGACGTTGACCCTAAGATTAACCCTCATGGCAACCCCCAGGGTTCATGCATGTTCTTCTGTCAGCACTGTCAAAGACGTTTTACTACCAAGCAAGGCCTGGAACGCCACATGCATGCCTTGTCATCCTGCCACGCACAGGTATTTAAATGCCGCTACTGCCGAAAATGCTTCAGTACACAGTTCTGCCGACGACGACATGAGAGAAGACATAGTAATGCCAACAGAAGGACAGGTGGTCTCATAATTAGCCCTGCTCCACAGGTTGTCAGAGAGACTCAGGGAATGGTCTCTTCACAAGAGGCAGACAAGCTTGCCCTGACTTCCCAGCCAGTCAGCAACTCTCCTGTGGCTGATATGGAAGGAAGAGTTGACTCAGATGAGACTAAGTCCTCTTTTGCCTGCAAGTACTGCAAGAAAGTGTTTGGAACTCACACCAGCTTGCGAAGGCATGAACGCAGGATACACGAGCGTCGTCTGTTACCCAGAGGAGACTGTCAGAAAGTTGTAAATTCTCATGAGGTCCAAGTTCAACATCCTGATGGTGCATCAGAAATCTCTTCCAGTACACGACAGAGTGATGAAATCAGGCAAGAAGAGGAATATATGGTTGATATTTCCAACAACATCTCTGAGAACCTCAGCTTTTACATTGATGGGAAAATCATTTCCACCAGTGCTGTCACTAACTGCGAAGTGATGGAGCTGAATTCCACTTCTGCTGTGATTGGTCTGGATGCCTTTATTGTGGACCCAGCTCAAATTACACAGGCCCTTAAGTTAGAGTCTAATGACTGCAACATGACTGCTGACCTCAGTGGGCAGTCCTCTGGCAGAAGGAGGACATCTACCCCACCTTTATTACCACAAATCAAAACTGAACTGGAGTCAGAGTCTATCTTAACTACACCTTCCTCTTCCTCAGAAGGTACATTAATTGGCACCGTTTTCCCCCGTACATTAGAGTCCATTGTTTTACAGAAAGAGAAAACTATTTATTTGTCCCCAAAGCTAAAGCAGCTCCTTCACAACCAGGACAGTAGTAAGTCATCATTTTCTCTGATCAGTGAAGGTCAAAAACTCTGTCCACCTTTATCACTAACACTTTTACCTGCAACAAGTAACAGGTTTAAGAGAAGGACAACATCCCCTCCTAACTGTCCACAGCAAAGCACCTCACCAACGCTGAAATCTACCATTGTACAGGAAACTGATTCTTCTGCACCTAAATTGCCAAAGATAGACAATCACTGCACATCTGCTGTGATGAGCTTATCTAAAGAAGAAGAAATGGAAACTGTAAATCCAGCTACAAACAGTACTGAAAGCATTCAGGAAGGTCGACCATTGGACTGCTCTGCAGCAGGGACTGGTGGCAGGTCATGCAATCAGCAGCCACTAGATCTCTCCAATGCTTTGGGTAAGAAAGACAGTGAGGTCTTAGCTGATTGTGTTCTGGATCTGAGCATGAGTAGAAAGAGTACAGAGTCTGACTCAACTGGATGTTTAGCCTTGCAGACATCAGCTAGGAGGACTAAACCCAGCTCAAGCATGTTGGAGAAAGTATTGCTAAGCCAGTATGCTGACGTGGATGTTCCTTTGCCAGCAGAAGGAATTCTCAATGCTCCTTTAGCAGCAGATCTAACAGCAATGGCTGTGTCTGAGCCAACTCCTGATCACCCTGAAACTTATGAGGTGCCTCCACCCTCTCCTTCTGCACCAAATGCAACTCATTCTCTGCCGAATTCTGCTGAACCGCACACCGCCTCTCCAGCTCAGCCCCTTTCACCAACTCCAGAGCCCACAGAGATATTCCTACCAGCACAATCACCCATAACCAATCAAGAGCTTCACCCTATCTGCTCCACTACTCAGTCCTCCAGTCCTGTGGCACTCAACACTCCTGTGGAACTCTCTGTTGGAAATTCTTTAGCAGCTTTTAACATGTCTCTTCCCAACTGGCTTAATTCTGCCCCTGGAAGTGTGACCCATGCGCTCATCCCCACAACCCCAACTCTAAGTTTACAAAGTCCTCAGTTTCTTACAGATGCATCAGTGTGTGAACTAGCACAAAGGACCTTGGTGATTGATTCTGTCTTGTCACCTGAAGCACATCTAATTTCTCCTGTGTTGGTAAACCAGTCAAACATCAGTTCCCTAAATTTTTCTCCAAATGTGGTTGTTATTGAGTACACTGTTGCACTGGAGTCCTCTAATGTCACCCCTGTCCCCCAAGCTAATGCTGTCCAATCTAATTTTGATAAAACAACACCAGATCTCACCGAGCCACAAGAACTCCAATCCTCAGGCTCAACTACAACAACATCTCAACTACAGACTGCCAACATTGAGCCATCGGTTCCAGAACTGCCAGAGGCTGGCACTACTGAGGCTCAAGGTCAAGTACTAGACTCATCCTCTACTGAAGAATCATTAGAGAATTCAGTACCTGCAGTACTGCCATCACCTGGTCCCAATGTTTCAGAAAAAATTGAGACAACAGTGGAGCCTGCAGAAAATTCATCCTCTGCCGATAATCTCAAAGTGGAAACCTCAGACATTTCCATACAGCACAACCCTGTGAGTGAGGAGCAATCTCCCTTGCCTCCTCTATGCAAGCGATTTATGTGTAATGCCTGTGATGAGCTCTTCCAATCCATGAAGGATTTGACTCAGCATATTGGTAAACACTCAGATACTTGGCCATATAAGTGTGAATTTTGTGTGCAGCTGTTTGAGAGCGACACTGGTTTATTTGAACACAGATCCAGTTATCATGGCATTGGTAAAATCTATGTCTGCAGAATATGTTCCAAGGAATTTGCGTTTCTTTGTAACCTAGAGCAACATCATCGAGATCTCCATCCTGGCCAGGAGTGCTTACACACTGAAGTAGAAAATGGCAAGTTAAGACCTGAAAACCATAATAGTCCAGTAAGAGCTGATACTATTACCACAGCATGTTCTACAAATGACAAAAGCAGCCATTCCTACCAAGCAGTTCCAAAACAAGAGACTGACAATAACTATGAAAACACTACTGAGGAGTTATACACTACCATCAAGATCATGGCATCTGAAGGTGTCAAACCGAAAGTTACAGATGTACGGCTTGGTATTAACCAGCATTACCCAAGTTTTAAGCCACCTCCATTTCCGTATCACAACCGAACACCAGTTGGACCAACTACCACCACGGCCACTAACTTCACTACTCATAATATCCCACAGACGTTCAGCACTACAGTTCGCTGCACCAAGTGTGGCAGGGGCTTTGACAACATGCCAGAACTGCACAAGCACATATTAGCCTGTGCTAATGCTAGTGACAAAAAGCGCTACACTCCAAAAAAGAACCCAATTCCACTCAAGCAATTTGCAAAAGTGCAAAATGGAGTTCTGTTGCCTGCTAGAGGAGTCAACCTCAGACAGAATGTCTCTCAAAAACCAAAAAAGCTCCATTCCCATGAGTCAGAAGCCAAGACGAAGCTGAGCGCTCATAGTAAGAGGAAATCTATGTGGGTACAGAGAGGCAGGCCAGTAGGGCGAAAGAGTTCACAGGAGGAGCTGGAGCTTTATGTTTGTCCTCACTGTAGCAGAGAGTTCACTTACCATGCCAGCCTGAAGAAACATATGGCTTTCAGTTGCCCAATGAAACCTATTTGCAGGAAGCCTCCAAAAAGAAAAGGTAGCATTGCACCGACACAAGAGAACCATGGGCGTATCCGTGCACATGTATCTGATGTAATAATGAAACAACAAAGGTTAAATCAAGGGCAGAAATCCTTAGCAAAAACACAGACCAATGAGTCTGGTTCAGGCAGCAATGTGAATCTACCAGTCAAGGCTCAAGTTGGCAAAGGGAAAATTACTGTACGTAATTATAGGCCTAAAACATCTGATATTCTCTCAAGCTCAGCAGTTCACATAAGTAAAAAAAATAGACTCATTCTGATGGAAGCCATTCAGTCACCATTGGCATCAAAGTCTTTAGTAACACTGGGGAAATCTCAGCAGCAGAGCAATGGGGTACATGGTATGGAGAGGAAAATAAAGCAAGACGTGGAGTTGAAGCCAAGCACAAAGACGCCTCTCTCTCTCAGAGTGAGAGGTCCCATTACTCGCAGGCTACAGCAGGTTTCATCTAATGTCACATCTAATAGTAATAAAAGGCTAACTCATATAATCCCACCAAATACTTAGTCCAGACAGATGATCAGAATTTTGCTGCACATGAAGCAGCTGCAGAGTCAAAGAAATAAAGTCAAAAGACTTAAAGTTAAAAAAAAAAAGCCAAAAAGGCATCAGCTCTTGATCTTGACGTATGACAAGGTTATCTGTAAATATTGTCCACTAAAGGTTATATGTTTCTTAACAGAAAACTTTAACATTATAAGGAGATCATGAATAACAATTTGTGAATTAGATTTCTTAACCATGCCCAAATCTGCAGTGTCCTTTATAATGAACTAACGCTAAAACATCCGTGGCATTCATACATTCATAAATATCACCAAAAATGGTTTTAAATCCTGTTTTTGCATTCTTAGTCCTTAAATATCCAACACTGCACATTACTGTTTACCTGTCTTATTAACAAACTATATAGGACTATAGAGTAAGTATGGTGAGAGGAGGAAAGCACCAAAAAGCAGTGTGGAAGAAATGGGACTATAATTGGTAAATACTATTTTGTGTCTTGATGAGCTTTTCATATAAAAAAATTCTTTCCTTCCTCTTTCCTTGAAATATTTGCATAATGCAAACTCATGCCACTAGGTTTGGTTGAAATGTTCCTGTACAAACAAATGTTTATGAATATGTATGCACTGATAATGGCCTCCAGTAATTTTTTGTATAGAATATTGTAGATGTTAATCCTAATACCCATTATCTGAATAATGCACTTATTTGGTATAGTTTATGAATATCAGCTTTCTGTGTTCAGTGCAGCAGATACTGATTGGGTTATTACCCCTTCTCGGTCTGAAACATGTTCCTGTACTAAACGAACTGAAAACATAATCTGACTTAATCAGATAACGGATAAATGACATCAACTGATCAAATTCAGACACCAGTTTATGTATGTGCACTTTATCACAACCACTTATGTCAGACTGCAGTAATTGGCTATTACTGAAGACTTTAGTGAATTGCTGAAAATTAATGTCAGTTCAAACAATAATACATATACTACACATACACATAGATTTATATATATATGCATATATATATATATGTGCTCACTCTATTATTTTTCACAATTATTAATGCACCATATACCTGATCCTTGTTGATCCACATGTAAATGTGGTGGCTGGGTGATTTGATTTGCTGCCCATTTAATGGTGCACGTCCTAATGGGTACGGGTACATGGCGTAGTGTTAATATAAATAAAACTGTGAGTAATACTGGGTCAGCATGCCACTTCTAGCACATCCCTTTCATAATGTGTTTTATCACTGTAAACACACAACATCTAAGACAGGAAAAGTGCAGTCTGTTCTGAAACTATTAAGACTATTAAGCACATATGAGCTGTGTGTAGCATTTGTTGTGTTAATTATATTGGTGTCCTTATATGTGAATGTTTTAAAAACAACTGTTCTGTGATTTGCACAATCCATGTGTATAAGCTTAGAATGCATTTTGGGAAATTTGCGAATAGAACCATCAATACCATTTGAGGGCAAAACCTAGAGAAAAGCCTTAAAGGTTTCTTGTGAGATTTCAGCTTTGCTGAGGCAATCTGCTTAAATGATGAATTATATTTTGCTTTGGTACTGAAGGACTGATGTTAGATTAGGATTTGTCTAAATATCACTAACAGGGTTTTTTTTTGTTAAGATGTTATAATAGATAAATGAACGGTAATAAGGGTTCCCAGGTATATGTTTACATTAGGGCCCATTACATAAAAATGGCCTGCTGATTCATTTCACAAATGCTAGTTTTAATTTAAAACCCTTTTTTTGCACATTGTAAAGCAGCATATACCATGAAGCTGAAATATCTGCTCTCATACTACCAATTTGAAATCATGACCTGTATGTACTTAACCTGATGGAGAAGCTGTGAATAAAAAGGATCTATAAATCCTAATTTACTTGTGATATGTCTGTAGAAAACTAATGTTAACATCCAAAGCATGTCTTTGTTTGAGCCCCAGTGCTTTTGAAATGCTGTTATGTATGTTGAAATAAACTGCTCTGTGATAAATGCGCAGGGAGTCTAGTTTGTTTATGTGGCATTTTAACCCTTGCTTTACCTTCTAGGAGCAAGATGTAAGCTTATATTAATGTAATTGTGATTTAAAAAAATAATAAAATAAAATCTACAGTACTTGTAAAACGATGACCACTGCTGCAACATTTCTTAAATGTCTGTTGGATGCTGTAAAGGATTTTACATTAAAAACATATCTTAGCCTTGAATGGATTCTTTTTGCCAGCAGATGGCGTACTACATTGCTGTAATATACAGGCGCTCAAGCCACTTTCATCCATTTTCTAATGAACATCTGAGCCAACATCACACCCCTTTATCTGGCTTAGATATGCATTTATATTTATTCATATTCTTTTCACCAAAGTGACAGTTGAGCCAGAATTCAATCAGAGGTTAATGCTTAAAAGGAGCTCAGAATAATAGAAATGATGCAAAATTAACTGACATAACTATCTGATGACAACCAAGTACATGAATGTTGCAGCAACAAAACCACAAGCAATACTGAAATGATTGCAACAGCCATTATACAGACACTACCCACTCATTCAAATAACAAATGACACAATCTTTTGACTCCAATGTTGACTGGGAACTACAAAAACACACAAGAGTAATCTTGTTTGAAAAACAAAAAAAACAAAAAAAAACAAAAAAAACCCAAAAACAAACAAACAAACAAACAAACAAAAAAAAATATATATATACTGCTCAAAAAAATAAAGCAAATATTTGCTGTTGTGCAAATAGAACAGACAACAGGTAGAAATGAGAGGCAATGAGCAAGACAACCCCTATAAAGGAGTGGTTCTGCAGGTGGTGCACAGACCTTTTCTCTACAACCCACAGAATTTGCTCAGGTAGTGCAGCTCATCCAGGATGGCACATCATTGTGAGCTGTGGCAAGAAGGTTTGCTGTGTCTGTCAGCACAGTGTCCAGAGCATGGAGCAGATACCAGGAGACAGGC
>JAOVYV010000030.1:6776939-6789209 GCA_025674545.1 Hassar affinis
GTGAGACCATATGCTGGTGCAGTGGGCCCTGGGTTCCTTCTGATGCATGACAATGCTAGGCCTCATGTGGCTGAAGTCAGCAGTTCCTGCATGATGAAGGCATTGATGCTATGGACTGGCCGACATCTGGGACATCATGTCTCGTTCCATCCACCAACGCCACGTTGCACCACAGACTGTCCAGGAGTTGACTGACGCTTTACCCCATTAGAATGAAGTGACACTGGAAATCAATAGAACATTTTTAAAACTGATTGCTTACTCATGTGGATGGTGGTTCAAGGTCAGATAGAGTGGGATCTCAGATAAACAGTAGGACCCATTTCAGGTGCATTGTAGCCTGCTGAAGTGCCTCGTCACTGGAACAATGCAAGTGAGTTTGGAGCAAATGATCACAGGAGATGAATCATGGGTGTTCGAATATCATCCTGAGACAAAAAGACAAAGTGTGTCTGAGAATGGCACAGGACAACATCACCTCCATGTTTCTCAAGGGATTGTTTGTAAAGAGTTTGTACCAGAGGGACAAGTTTAAAGCACGTTTGAAAGGCCACCACTTCGGCACAGTAAAGAACATCCACCGAGTCGTGACTGAGACTCACGTTTGATGATTTCAAGCACTGCTACCAACAATGGCAGGGGCATTGGGATTGGGGAAATGCATTACTTTCTGGACAGTCCTCGTATAAGCATCCATGTGCAACTGCTCTCAGAGGGGCTTCAGGAACTCTTTGATGGTTCTGTAGGATCTGTATGAGAAAGAAAGTATAAACACATTATAGAACAAACTGTAAATAAAATCTAGTTTCGATTTAGTGTTGCTTAAATATAAATACGGTGGCCGTGGCATTGCTGCTCAACAGCTCCAGTGCCCCTGGATTGATCCTGATCTTATTCTGCAGTCTCTGTGTGTGTTATGACTGTGTCCCTATGCTCTCCAGCTTCCTCCCACCTCCCAATAAAGCTAGTGTGAGGATTTGCTCTACTAAATCGTGTGAATGTGTGAAACTGTATGCATAGTGCCTTGTGATGGACTGGCTTTCTCTGGATAGGCTTCTGATCCACAGTAACACTGACCAGGATAAAATGGTTATTGAGATCAGTAAATGAATTAGCAACATCTTCTTGCATGGCCAGAAAGTTATGGTCCTACCACATATGGTCAGGCCTAAAATTCATACATACATCTTTATACAAAGAAACTGTAGACTCTAAATGATCTGATCTAAAAATCTGTTTGAATGTAGCTGGGTTAAAAGACAAAAACCGACCTACATACAGGAACCACTAGCTATCTGTAATAACGTTAGCAGTCTTGGGTGATGGACACATGGACACGTGTCTGAGTGTAAATTAAAAGCTGTGAGCTTTGAGCAGCTGCAGATGTTACATCAAACTGTATGGTGCATAGATTTGGACATAATTTGCACAATACTGCTGAGGAGTTCAAAATGCCAAGCACTTTGCTTTATGCACAACAGGCAAATGTGTACACAGTAAAACGTGTTTCGTTTGTCTTTACATGATGTAACGTTGCAATGGCTTCCTGTTTCAGTAGCACATGTAGCCAGCATTGACACGATCTACCCAGCATAAACGGCAGACAAAGCTGATTGGTGGAGGGGACTAGCACGAGCGTTTGATTGATGCATCCTGTCGGGGAGGGGCGGAGTCAGTGACCTATAGAGCAACTGAAACCCCTGCAATCTGCGCAGAACGTGAACCCACAGAGCAGCACGAGTGTGTGTGTGTGTGTGCGTGTGCGCGCGCTTCTCCAGAGGAATCACAAAGAGATGCTACAGACCTCATTGTAGTATTAATTAATCTGGGTTCATTATTTTGATTTAGTCGTGTGAGGAGTCTTCTGGTCGGTCTGAGTGTGAGCTGTGTAAATGCAGGCTCTGGGTAAATCCTGAGGAAACCCGTTTGTGTTCAGTGTTTTGTAATTTAGCCTTAAAATGGCCAGCTCATTTCGGCTAGCTATTGGACAGAGGTGACATCATGTCCCAAAGCCCCGCCCCCACCCACTCCCGCAGCGCGCGGCACGCGGACACGCCGGCATAAACAAAGCGACCCGCGTGCAGGTTCTCGGTAGTTCAGGTAGTTTATTTCTGCCATGGTGGACCAGGTGGTTTTATATAAACTCACCTCCATGATTACCGAACACAGACCTGTAAACGTGTCTTTATCTTTAGTCTTAGTTTCTGTCTCGGTGTAAATCTGAAGATCGTGTAGTATGCGGGTTTAACAATGGACGCCTCTCTCTCTCTGACTGTAATGAAGCTGCGGACAGTGAAACATTATGGTGATGAATAATCACAGAGTAACGGCGGCGCTTGAAGGAGCACTGCGTCACAAGCTAAACTTTTAACGATCCTTCGCCTTTCAGTGCAGTGAGACAGAAACGCCGCACCATCAGTACCCACCAAACCCGCCTATGCCCGGTCTGAACCGGTTCGGGGCAAGAGCGCGCTCCCGTCCCGCCCCCTCCTGTCACGCGCCAAAACACAGAAGCGCGCGACCGACCGCACGTCCTCATTGGCTCAGTGAAGTACTCGAGCCTCCGCTTGGGCTGCGTTTTGATTGGCCGGCGGTGTCCGCCTGCTGACGACGACAACGCTGCTATTGGTCAACCGCGGAGCGAGCGCTGGATTCTCATTGGCTGCGGGTTTTTTTTCTTCACAAACGCGAGGAAGAGAGTTGTAAACGAAGCGCGTGCTCGAACAAAATTGCAGGGTTGAAAATAAAGCGTGCGTCTTTTCCAACCTTCCCAGCACCGCGGCCTGCGTTGCGCCCGGACTCCCGCTCGCCGTTACCGCCTTTCAGTCCTCCAGAGAGACTAGGGAGCCGATGATCCGCCTTCTCTCCATCACTGCGTCGGGTCTCCACCATTTTGTTGAAGTTTCCAGTCATGTATGAGTCCCGGCTTTGAGCGCCGCGCTCGGAGGCTTTTGTTCGCTCCGTGACAGGGCGGTTCAACGGTGCCCTCTTTCGGAGCCATCACTCGGTATCTGCAGAGCAGGGCGCAGCCTTTTCGCTTTCTAATCTCAGACGTCCACAGCTGTAGTATTGTCTGTCCTGTGGGATCTGGAGCGGGTGAGACGGGGGAAACTAGCAGGCGGTGGAAATAAATTAAGCGAAGGCGCTAACTGAACTTAGCCCGCGGCTGCTGCTCCATTGTGTCGAGTCCCGTCACCACCCGAGCTCGAATCCTGCGCGCGCTTACACCCGGTACAGATAAGCCTCGGTTTTAGTGTGTAGCCCGGTTCATATCGGTATTAAAATGTGCTCTCGGGTGTGGTTTCTAACCGACCGGCGCATTAGCCAGGAGTATCCTCAGGTGCAGATCCTGCGGGCTCTGAAGGAGCGATGCGCCGAGGACGACGTCGAGTTCCGTTATCTCCTGATGGACGAGGTCGTCATCACCATCACGGACGGACAGCTGGGTAACTATAGCGCACACCAACACTCACACACACACTCACACACACACACACACTCACACGCTCATGGCGAGCCTGCTCTATTATTCAGAGTCCCGCTTTAACAGACCATTGTGCTGTAGCCGGTGAACCGGGTGAGCAGTGCTCGGCGGCGCGCGGCTCTGTCACACTGACCGCCTAACCCAGTTTTCCAGCCTCTGGCCGAGACCACCACGCGGATGTTTCTTTGGTGTCCATTTTGTCTGAAACCGAATCAAATCTATCACGTAGAATGGCTCTTTGTGACTGAATAAAAGACACGGCGCATCAATGGTGGCGTTTCTGAGCCACAATCAATGCACGATTCATTGGCTCGCGTGCGTGGTCTCGAGCGCCCGCCCGGCCGCGCCGCTTTAGCGCGCTCCTGAACGACACATCATAAAGCGCGCGCGTTGTTCAGCATATACACTAATAAAGTGTCCTGAATGAATGTGTACTGACATTCCTGACAGGGTTTTACCCGCTGCTTCATCACCTGCCGCATTACAGCCCGTGCTGTTCATCACTGAGCCTAATACTGATACTAATAATAATGGCGGATTTGATGTGGTCTCTCTGATAAGGGTTTCCAGGATTGAATGGATTGACGGGTGTGACCATGACACACAGCTCATACACACCCTACATACTGATAGACACCTTCAGGATGAAACACAGTGTCTGCTAGCAGGGAGAAGACAGAATGGTGGGAAATCTGCACTTCAGTTTACTGCAGAAGGAGAATGTAGAGAAGAGTCAGACAGGCTTGCTTGTAGGAGAGCATGTCTGTCTTGGGGCCATGATGCACTGCAGCGCCAACCGTCGGATGCTAATGAACGTCGGGCTGTAGTTTTTGAGGTGTGTCCACACTGTTGTCTGTCCTTGTCACCGTTGCTAGAGCATATTCAGTTGGCATCAGACGCCTGGGGCTCTGAAAACCCGAACAGGAACCCAAGCACACGGCACTGCTGCACTTCATCCGTAGCAGTCTTATGAAAACAAGATGGCTGAGCAGACGGCAGTGAATTCAGATTCCAGGCAGACCCTGTAGATGCATCTACAGTGATGTGAATACAAGCTAGACTAGTTTGGCCCAGGCTGCATATAAACGCAGTACGTGGGTAAAGGCGGTAAACCATAATGGATAATGGTAATTAAATAATTGTGTAAATTATGCCCATGGGCACTTCTTTGTATGGAGAGTTATTTCCTTTCATCCAGGTGTAGAACATATGCGTGTGCTAGGTGCCAGATGTCGCCTTCGAGACGTCCGCGAGTGCCGATTTTCACAAAAGACGGGAGGCAATCGGTCAGCCTCGGTTGACGCTCGTTCTTCAGCGTCAGCTCGGTGTTTCCTGGCTCCTACACGTTGCCATCTGGAGGATTGGCAGATTGTACAGTCTGCAGTGTAGCGGGTGGTGGTTCAGGGTTCTAGTTACAATTTGACGTTTGATGCTTTGGTAATCCGGTACGTTCGTATTAAAACGTCTAAAAACCCTTGTGAAGTTGTGGATGCTTTGTGGTGTCTTCTGGAAATGTGATAGCTGTGGCCTGACATCTGAATAGTCATAACATTTTAGGGATCCTGTACAATGACCTTCAGAAATATCTCCAAAAACCAAATGCCAAACAAAACCAGGGCTTCCTGGAGTTTCATGGCATAGTTCTTTCTAAAGGACAGCTCAGTAACAGCTCTTCTGCTTCTTCTACCTCTCTTCAGTTTGGAGTCGGTGTCTAATAAATGATTTCCCTCAACATGATTCGCAGGTTCACACCTGTTCAGAGAACATGGCGTCTCGACTGGAGGAGGTGTGTTGCTTGGCCAGTTATGTGCGTGGATGTGTGTGAGGGTAATCTTCTAGCCTGAATCCTGGTAAGCTCAGATAAGGCTCTTGGACAGCTGGTCAGCTCTGGGATTTGTTACAGTTATGACATCAGTACAAGACCTTTTTGACTGGGACATTTGATTTGACCAGGGCTGGAGGTGGGGAGGGAGGGGGGTGAGTAAGGGGCAACACATTTATAACGAGTATTAATCTTTTGGGTAAAAGAGGTAATTGAAATTCAAATTAAAATGCTGAGATTTGAACTTAGGGTCGGCATCAGGATCATACATGACCATGTGTTTCTTATGCAGAGGAAAGAGACGCCGCAGTCCTGCCCTGTCCACATGGCACAGCTAGCGCTGGCACCCGAATCCCAGCTGTAGGCTGCTTTTGTAGCCATGTGGCTTGTGTGATGGGTGGAATAGAGGGAACGTGCTGTGAAGCCACACGACACAATCGCCACGTATTTGAGACTTGTGACAGTGGGAATGTCATATCCTGCAGTGTGTGTGATCGATGGAGAGAGTGGCGCATCACAAGTGGGCTGCAATATGGCACTGGCCATTCCTCTGGCAGATGAGAAATGTAACACAGAGGTTTTGCTGTCGCTGCTTGCTTTTGGTACACCAGCACAGAGAGCAGGCCTTGCGTGGTCATGAGTTTAATGCTTCGTCACACACGTACACAGCGCATCTGCTAGGCAGAGATACAGTGGTAAGGCGTGTACACGCTAGTGCCACATGACTGATTTACGCCATAAATCACACCGTCGTGTTTAAAATGCCACATTTTGTGTTGTAAATCACCTAGCGAGGGTCTACCCAATGACTAAATGCATACAACGGCAATTACTTTTATTTTCTTATGATGTATGATGCATGTTTAAATACAGAACCCAAACAAGTGTAGCTAATTTCCAAAAGTGCATTTACTGGACTCACTCTTTCTGTGGCTGAAATGCCATTTCCTTGGCCATGTAGTGCACTATGTAGGGACTAGAATGCAATTGTTATACACACTCTCTCAGAAAAAAGTGGGTCTTGGCTTCCTGCTTGGAACACTTTACACAGCAACACGCTTGTAAGATTTTCCCAAAGAGATAAACAGAAAACTCTTTTGAGATTCAAGATTTACTTTTTTTTAGTAAACAGGAAGCTCTTTGAGATTCCATGAAGTGTGAAAAGATTACTATCTTTGTGTGATGCCTATATTAGAAGGAAATGTTAAATCTAGCTAAATAGCAGTGTTGGTAACTAGAAATGAATCTGAAGCATTGAAGGTTGTAGAATGATGAAAATGAGGAAATGAGCTTTGAGCTTTTGTATTGGTTTATATCAGGGGTGGCCAGTCTTATCCAAGAAGGGCCGGTGTGGGTGCGGGTTTTCTTTCCAACCAAACAGAAGCCACACACTACTGAAAGTCAAGATTCACTGATTAGATCCATTGATTAAAAACTGCTGGAATGATATGTGGCTCCTGCTTGAATAGAAGGAAAACCTGCACCACACCGGCACTCTGGAATGCACAGTGTACTCTTAGTGCTCCTAGCCTAAAGTAATACAAATTCCCAAATGCCAGGATTCCTGATTTAATACAGAGTTTTTAAAGGAAAGGGTTCACACACACACACACACACAAAACAGAGCAATTTCTGTAAATGTTACTCAGGGTATACCTTTTTTGAGAGTTACAGTAACTTATTGGGCATGCACATTTGTAATAGCAGACACCACGTCCATCTTATTTCTTTTCTTACTTTTCTGTTTTGTTTCCTTTACTTTATAACCACCAAAAACACAAGGTCTGTGAGTGCAGGTGCTTGATATTGCACATGCATGAACTCTGCATGTGACTTTGTGTGCATACGTGGCCCATGGAGTGTTTTTCCTGGCGGCGAAATACTCTCTTCAGAGCTGTACATAGTTTAGGCTTGAATGCATTTTTTTTCCTTTTTTGTCTTTGTGTGCATGGATATATTCTGCAATACAGAAATGCACATGAAACGATCTGCCTGTTTAACACAAACAACCTAAAGACATTTACAGCCTGGACTTTACCCCAAAACTATAGATCAGTAGTGCGGAGAAATGCTGGAGGAATGGGAGAGGGGAGAGAAGACAAGGAAGAAAGAAGGCGGGAAGGGAAGGGGGGTGGGATCGGGGTGGGTTTAGAGGGGGGGGTTGGTTGTTGCCACAGATGACTTTACCATATGAATGTGTTGAATTCTTTGTGAGCCCCGGAGAACTTGTTAACCTGGTTTGTGTTGCTGAGCAGTCACATTTTGGGATTCTTTAGGTCCTGCACTGTAAGTGAAAATCCAAGTGCACGGGTGTTGCATCAGAAACGGCAGCACGTATGCACGCAGTCCTTGTTTTGTCAGAAAGCTGGACAGTAACGTCTGTTACAGCTTTCGTCCTCTGGGGTCGAACAATCTGGAAGCTGGATAGTAGACAGTAACTTTGATTCTAAGAACACGTTTGCATTAATCACAGACGCACAGCGATCGTAATGGTCATGTATTAAAGACCGCTTTTATTCAGAACGCTGCGCTACTTACTGACACTCTCTGTCTGTGTGTAAACGTTCATGACAGGCTGATTCTTCTAAAATGGAGAAGTAGAAAGGAGGTGGTTATACAGATGCTCTTATTCTCTCTCTCTCTCTCTCTCTCTGTCTGTCTTTCTTTTCAGATCAGTCTCCTGTGGTGTGTTTGGTGGTTCTTCAGCAGACAAACAAATGCACAGAACATAGCTGACAAAAGTAACAATATCTGACACTGTCTGTGTCCCTCAATAGAGTTATTGTAATGATAGAGATCTGTATGTTGGTATGGGACTGGTTCATAATGTTAGGAATCATAGCAACTGAATAAAACCCCAACAGAATAGTTAGCAATATAAAACCACCGTTTCTTCACAACATAATTTGTTTTCAGATTTGTTCCAAGCCCTGAGAATGAATATAGATAATATTGATACCACACAATGCTTGATCTGTGTCACTCAGGAAACCTGTACAGTTGTGTGTGTAATTAAAGCAAACAGCTGGTGAATATTAGGTGTTGAATAAAGCTGAGATGGTGATTAAAAGCATGAAAACAGGGAGCGAGAACTGCAGGATATGGGTTAGTGGGTCATTGAAAAGATAAACGGTGAAGCTGAAGGCCCTGTGTTTATGTGGTGTTGTGTAACTGATCTGGTGATAGTGAGCACTTCGGGAGGTCAACAGGGATGAGATGTAGTCTGTGTTTGTGTTCCTGCCAGCCTCATTCTGCATGTCTGTACTTAGTGACTAGACCTGGTGGCAAAGCCGGGTGTTGGTCCTATTTGGCTTCCTGTTAGATACTTTCTGAGCATGGCTGAGGGTTCAGCTTGGGCTACAGCAGATCAATGCTGCTGTATAATTTGCAGTAGGCCAGCAGGAGAACATGGCTATATACGTGTTCTATATGCTGGTATTTAAAAACAAAACAGGAAATTGTACTGTATTGAAACTGAAATTAATCTAGGCTGAAATTGAAATCAAACAAAAATTTCTGAAACAATGTTGTTGAGGCTGTTGCCTATGTGTTATCTGTAGTGTGTCTGATTTTTATGACCCTTTCCTACAGCAAAACTGTGCCCAGCAAAAAAAAAAGCGGCATCTTGAATAGGAAATGAAGTTGAATGTGAGCGACACACATGAAGCTGCTGTTACTTTTTTCATTGTGCCAAATTTATATAGATGATATTTGACCTGTGAAATTGCGAACCCCAAACATAAGCCAAGAGGGGGGAAAAGGCGGGAATGTGGATTATTTGGTAAAAAATGGAAAAGATGCTTATTATTAGTCTTATCAGGCTTTTGCATGATGCATTTTACTGTTCTTACTGTCTAGGAAAAACAGCAAACCAGCAAACACCCAGGATCTTTGTGATTTTTTTTTTTTCTTTTTAATTTCTGTTGCTTCTGCCTGCTAGGATTTTCTTGTTGGCAGTACTGGTACAAAAAACAAGCATGCAACTATAACATGTTGTGCCAAAACCAGCTAGTTCCTTCTATTGTATTAAATTCCAAACTAATTAGTGCCTAGCTGTCTTATTGTTTTCATTTGGACTGTTGTATCAGTTTCAGATCCACAGCTGCTTTCTTTTGGCATCACACAACAGTTGAATATGAAGCCTATTTTGTGTGTGTGTGTGTCATACTGTATATGTATGTATAGTGTGTGTGTGTGTGTGTGTGTATATAGGCCTTTTTTGGTGATAAGAGACTTCACACCTTTCTGTGGGCATTCATGCAGCACTCAATTTTTCAAGAGTATTCTACAATATCAGCATTTCATTCATACCAATAAGCTACTCACCACTTACATCACCAGTTGTTCAACTAAGAACAATGGAAGCAACAGGAAGTTGAAACGAAAACCAAAACACGTCAAGTCAAGTTAGAAGAGCGACACAGATGCAGTGTTGACTTATTCCTCCATCTCTTTTAGGTCTGCGAGTGGGGCAGGAGGTGGTGACGTCATATCCGCAGGTGGCTGTGGTGCGTGTTCCTACTCCCTGGGTGCAGTCGGACAGTGACATCACCGTTTTGAGGCATCTGGAGAAGATGGGATGCCGTCTGGTCAACCGGCCCCAGGCCATCCTTAACTGTGTCAACAAGTTCTGGACCTTCCAGGAGCTCGCTGGACATGGAGTCCCACTGCCAGATACTTACTCCTATGGTCAGCATTTACACTCACGCATGCTTTCCTCTACAGTTAGTCATTTACATATGTCTGCTTTGCAGTGCTTGCAAAGTGACGAGAGCTACGCAATTTACACAAGGCCTTAACAGTGATTTAAAGTCCTGTGATTTAAAATCTGATGATCTGATCACTAAATGTATGCACGTGAACTAACAAAAGGAATCATTAGACACATTCTCATGCATTCGGACATCTCTATCGACAGGGCTCCTTTGTTTTATATTTGCACAGGCACACACCCTAGTAATTTCCATGCTTCTCATCAGCCTATACTTGTAATAATGAAGAGCTCAAGGGCTCTTTACTGTCGCAACCAGTCCAGCATGCTCTTGCATTTCAGAGATTCCCTCCTCTCTTCCTGATCAGCAGTGGAAAGAGAACTGAAAAAACAACAACTTCTGCTAGTTCAGCAAAAGTCAGTATGGGAGAAAGTAAAAATAAATGTCCCATTCTGATACAGCAAGTAAGAATGAAATGAAACTTTGAGTTCTGTTTACAGGCTTGGCTCAGCTTTGTCGTCAGCGATGGCTCGTTTCAGTCTTTAACTTTTGAGAAGCTCTATATTTCAGGGATCTTAATATCTGCGGTTATATTTAGTCAGATCTAAATAGAGCTATAATGCAGGGCTGCTATAGGCGCTAGTGATGTGCAGCTAAATGTAGTACACCATGGATGATGGATGTCTTGAGGAAGTACAGGATTTTCTTTGCTTATTTATGCATACCCTGTCTGGAAACAAACTATGAGGATGTTAAACTCGACTGAGACTTGTATTCTCGAGTTCTCCACACGCACACATCCACTTGTGCGCAGAAGCATATGAGGGGTTTATGTAACAGGGTTTGGAGGGAGAGGGGGGAAAACTCATGACCACCTAAACGAAAATGAAAACGGAGGGAAAGGCTCATGCCTCTGATATTTGGTGTTTGCTTCCACCCTGTGTTTCAGAGCATCTCGCTCTTCCCTCCCTCCCTCTATCTCCCTCCCTCTATCTATCTCCCTCCCTCTATCTTTGACAGTAGATGTTAGAAAAAGCTGCAGCAGCTGAAAACAGGGATCAATCACTGCACCAAAGCAGGAAGGAGTAAGCACTGCATAACGAGCAGAGACTCCAGCAGTCTGCGCAGACTATGCAGTGTCTTGAATGTGTGATGCCTTGCAATAACTGAAAACCGCTCTTCTCTTCAGCTTAGATGAGCAGACAGAGGAACAGTTATAATTAGATTTTCTCCCTGTTTCTCTCTCACTCCCTCTCTCTCTCTCTCTTTCTCTCTCTCTCTCTCTCTCTTTCCCTCCTCCCCGTGGCCCTCACAAATCACTCGTTTTTTTCCTGCATCTTTTTTTCCACTCCGCAGTCCAGTGCACATCTGTCTCCAACGCCTTCGTAACAGTGCCACATCATACACTGGTTCAGCAGCCAAGACCTCAGCACTCAGCCCAAATGGTATTAATTAGTATAAAGCATGAGGGTTCCAGACTGTTAGGACATAACGATGCAGTGATTTGTCATTTGATTCAGCAGCACTGTGGATCATCACCAGCTGTGTTTATATACTAAGGGTTTTTCTCCATGCAAATGAACTCATTTTGACTATCAGTTATGAATGAACAATGTGTGCTGCTGCAAACCTGTCCCTCTTTGGACATGTAATTTTGAACAACATTTAGGGGTTTAGTGTCAGCGTTACCATAATGTGCATGTAACTCATGTTAAGACTTTTATCCTAAACTCCAGTGAACAGAACTCCTATTGAACAGATGTTCTGGTTCAAAACAGTAGCTGGATGCTCATTCTACCACACACCTGAACACACAGTTATTTAGACTGTTTACATTTGTGCAATTTGCTCACAGGACCAATGCAGGGTAGAGATTTGAATTTATGAAAGTCACAGTTTTATTTTATTTTCCATGTCTGGTATTTTTCTTCTGCAGTGCCTTTGTGAATTATTGGCACCCTTTGAAAAACGAGCAAAAAGACATACACATACAGTACTGTGCAAAAGATTTAGGCAGGTGTGGAAAAATGCTGTAAACTACGAATGCTTTCAAACACCAATAATTGTTTATCAACTTACAAAATGAAAACCTATGTGAATAACAAATGAAAAACTAAATGAGTCAACAAAATTAAAGTCTAAATCCAATTAATATTTGGTGTTACTACCCTTTGCCTTCATCTTCATCTTCTTGGCCGCTTATTCCTTTTCAGGGTCACGGGGGAGCCGGTGCCTAGCCGGCCACATAGGGC
>JAOVYV010000030.1:6818509-6829482 GCA_025674545.1 Hassar affinis
AGTCATTCCTCTAATTAACCCTGATAAGGCACACCTGAAAACCATTTCAGGTGACTACCTCTTGAAGCTCATTGAGAAGAGTAAGAGAAGAGAAGAGAAGCCAAGAGTGTGCAAAGCAGTAATCAGAGCAAAGGGTGGCTACTTTGAAGAAACTAGAATATAAAATATGTTTTCAGTTATTTTACCTTTTTTGTTAAGTACATAACTCATGAAAATAAAGAAAACGCATTGAATGAGAAGGTGTGTCCAAACTTTTGGCCTGTACTGTATTTCAGATATAATCATTATACTTCAAAATTATATTATGATATCAACAGTACAACAGTTTGAAAAAAATATTAATATAACAAAATTAAATAAAATAGGTATGTAAATAAACAAACAAGTAAATTGTTAGTATGTCTGTAATGTCCTCAAGATATTTACATGGATGCTAGTTAACCACGTTTTGTATATTTGATGCTCCTGTGCTAATAATGCTCAATTTCATGCATTTTATTCATTTTTGAGCAAAATGCAGCCACCTTGTAAAAAATTATATAGTTGCCTGAGGTTGCTCATATTTTCTTTGATTTAACATGAATGATTTTCATACCAATTGTGGATTCACCCATCTTCATCTTTTCAGTTCAAGTTTTCTCTGGGTCTAAATGATCAGACCTTTCCTGTTGTTGTGGCACAGCAGCAATGCTGGTATTATTAAACAATGCAGCTAACTTCAATTCAGTTTTATTTCCAGACATAACGGTTAAACTTCTAAGAATTTTATACTTAATGAGCAAGCCAGGGGCAACGGTGATAAGGAAGAAACCTTCAGTGGAACCAGACTCAAAAAGGAAACCATCCTCATTTGGGTGACACTGGTATATGCTATAATATATAATTCCTTTTATAACTGTGTGGTTTATAATAAAATATAATAATAGTAATATTAAACAGCAATTATAACCAGTAAATTAATTGTAATTTTTTTTGCGGGTTGGGGATTGGACGGACGGACTCTAATTGGAAGGCAGCTCCATAACTGTGGGGCTTTATAAGGGCGGGAAAGCTCAGCTCCCTGATATAACCTTCATTATTCGAGGTACCAACAAAGAGCCTGCACCTGTGATTGAAGTAGACGTGGCATAACATACTAAAAGTTCGCTCAGGTACTGCGGCACAAGACCATTCAGCACTTTATAGGTTAATAATAGTATTTTAGAATCAATGCAAAATTTGACTGGGAGCCAATGCAGTGTGGATAAGATGGGGTGACATGGTCATATCTTCTGGTTTTAGTAAGGCTGCTGCATTCTGAACTAATTGGAGCTTGTTTATGCATCTAGTGGAACACCCAGACAATAAGGCATTATAATGATCCAACATAGAGGTAACAAAAGCATAAACTAATAATTCTGCGTCATGCGGTGACATTTATTTTAGCACTATTTCTGAGATGAAAGAAGGCTTTCCTAGTAAGATTATCTACATGAGCTTTAAACAAAAGACTGGCATCAACAATCACACCAAGGCCTTTTACTACTGTACATGATGCAACTGAAAGGCCATCCACACTGTCATAAAGCTTACTTCTAGCTGCCTGTGGTCTTAGGACAAGCATTTCTGTATTATCAGAATTAAGAAGTTAATTATTCAGCATCCAGTGTTTGATCCTTTACACATTCCTCACCTTTAGTAAGCCGGTGTCTGTCTTTTGGCTTTGCTGAGACATACAAACCAAAGGTATCTAGCCAAAGCAGCTCTCTGTTCAAAAAAAGATCCTGATTAATGGTAGAAGGCCAACACAAATCATCTCCAACTCTACACTTCAGGGTGCTGGAATGTTAAGTAAGGAGCATGTGGCATGTGGTATGACATTACACCCAATTGACAGTCCAAACAGTGCGTGTTGATTACAGTGATACGCAGTGGGGTCCCAATGTACGAGAGCAATAATGTAAATGCTCTTGAAATATTTACATGAATTTGAGTACATACGTGGTACGTCCCCCTTTTGCTTTAATGGCATTGTGCACTAAAGGTAGAATGGACTCTACAAGTTTGTGGAAAACCTTATGATATATATTAGATCAAATCCATCAGAATGTTGTCTGAATACATGCTTCAGTAGAACAAATTAGGCATAAGGAAAATCTGACATTTGGCACATGGTCAATATCATATTCGCTTGCATTTAAATAGGAACCTAGAAATAGTACAGAATCTTGAACATTAGATATGAAAAGCACTCTTTGTTTTAAATATTTAAAAATTCTGAAAACTTTTTTATTATTTAAAAAAAACCCAAAAACATGATTTTGGCAGCAGGTGTAGGATTAGACACGGTTCTGTCAATGGGAGATGGAGTGGCAGGGAAGGTAAGCACCCACACCTACTCTCTATTAACTTATCCTCTTTTGCCTCTCTCTCACTCTCTCAATGGTTTTAGACCTTTGCTCCCCACTTAATTGTATAACAATTAAACGACTTGTAATGAGTATTCCATACTACAAAATGTTAGAGCTAGAAACAATAAAAAAAATCTCTCCTAAAGTGGCCTGAAAATACTTGATTAATTTTTTTCTTTATCTTTACTACTACTATTATTGTTATTATTATAATGCAGTGGCCATTAAAAGGAATCCTGAAAGCCACCCTCAGCACCCACACTTTGTGTCCTTGCTTACAAGGTGGACCAATAAGGTAGGGGTCAGTAATAAAGTAATGAAAGTGTTTACACTGTATAATGCTGGTGTGCTTGCTCCAAACATGGACATGCGAAAAAGTAAAAGTAGTCTAAACATATTTAAATACAAACATCCAACTTAAATTACAAATTCATTTCAAAGGACACAGATGAATGATTTTTTGTAAAAACGGTTTATTGGTACACTACTCCAGGTCAAACATATAAAATTTGACACCCAGATAAAGTTTAAGTTACTAAATCAAAATGAGATTTAATAAAAAGCAAGAGAACGTTAGATACTAAAGAGTGGCTTAACATACAGCCAGTCTGTACTGAGTGTTCCCACACACTCATCCTCTTTTCTACAACAATATACACTCCATTTCCAGCCAAAACATAATCCATTACACAACTGTCATTAAAGGAGGTGTACATGATATGCTTCCATTTATGTTTGGAATGAAGAATTACTGGGAGGTATGGTATATTGTCCAGCTAAAAGTAACACACTTATAAATCCTTGCCTCAAGTTTAATTTTGCTTTTTACACTGTTTAAAGTTCACACAAAGCTGAGAAACAGTGGCATGCAGCAACATTCTTTCATACTCATGGCCTATGCATCCTGGATACTAAAGTGTACGCACACACACACAGGCACACAAGCTTAATCACACTGGCATTTGTGAGTGCATGGAAATTAAAATAAAATTCCCTCTTGGAAGCTTTGCTACCAGTAAAAACCCATTATGTGACAAACTATTCTGATTCACAGACAGATGTATGGCACTATGTGTGCTTTTGTCTAGAATATTGCTTGAAATCAAAATGAAATTCTGAATTAAATCATACTAGGCTTACTATAAAACGTGAGAAAACTACAGAAAACTACTAATACTAGAGAATAATAATAAAACGATAGTATTTCAATAAGTTGTATTAGATTTCTTTTTAAAAAAAAAACACAAAAATAAAAACTCTGGGCTTAGTTCATCAGAGGGCTTGACTAGTGAAGCACCTCAAAAGGCACAAGCATCAGAGGAATACTAACTTGCACAGACTCAGGTTATTTATACTTGTACAAGGAAACATACATGAGAAGAATTTTAAATGGGTCGGAGTTTCTGAAGGACCCATTTACACACACACTGCACTACAGAAATCCATAACGGACAAATAAAATACAATAAAAAGGTCATGAACAATGTGAAGAGGTCATTCCTAAAATCAAACCCTTTAAACAAAACATGACTTTATGTATTTATATGTCAAGTGTATTCAAGTTGTGCTTCTATTTGGTGCAAATTCTGATTCTAGTAATCACTGGAAATTAGCAGAAATGGTAGGAACTCACTATAAAAAAAATCAAACGAGTGGGAATCTCGTGGGCTTCGCAGAGTTCCTGCAGTCAGAATTAAAATACAGGACAACATCCTTTCAAGAAATCTCCATTCAGCCAACTTGGTAGAGAGAGGTATCCTGAATACTATTCACAGTCTCTCTTAATGCTAGAAAGGTAACCTGTGCTCCAGAAAGAGCTACCAAACAACTCTAGCTGCACCCAATTAACATATTCTGCACATGCTGCTCATTTTGCAACTTGTGAGAATAAAAAAATGAGAATAGCAGGTTTCTATGCTCACATGGATGGTCTCTCAGTAAAACCTATATATATATATATATAGATATATATATATATTTACCTCTAGAGAGAGAGGGAGAGAGAGGGAGAGAGAGAGAGAGAGAGAGAGAGAGAGATGGGGGGGTGGGGGCTAGAGCACAATCCCACAACCAAAAATAAACCCTATGCTGGAGTTTGTGTGAGTTTTCTTTGGTGGAAAAAAGCAGAGACAGGACAAAGCAGGAGAAATGATCTGTCAGCTATAATCCAGCATGAGAGACGACAGAAGAAAGCAGAGCTATAGACTATAAAGAATGCATGAATGAATAGAGAAATCAGCATCCGTGTGTGTTTGTGTGTGTGCATGTACGTGTGTTTGCAATATTGCTGGCTAAACCATTCCATAATTCTAAACCCAGTGCTGCTCATTTTTATTTATTGTGGACGGTCACTAAAGAAGCATGTTTGCAAATATGAGTGTGTGTTGTGGTGCACATGTGCTCGTTACACAGTGTCCTCATCCATTTTGGCCATGTCTGCTTGCGTTAGTGGTGCAGACACATTCTCAGCTTCCTTCTCTCTCATGGCATTGTCCAGGTTAGTCTCTTGTTCCTTGTCTTCAAGCTCAGCTCTCCTCTCCTCCTCTTTCCTCTCTCGGTCCAGCAGATGGTAGTTGATGCCCATTCCGACGAACAGAAACACGCTGGCTATGACTAGGACGATGCCGCAGGCAATGTATGTGTATTTGTAGTTGTGGTAGATGTCATTCAATCTGCCTGCAAAAGACACACAAACATGAGTGTTATTTATAGGCATGTTATTTTAATCATGTTATTTTAATAGTATCAGTTTAATGTAAAACATAATAAAATTATAAAGAGATTATGGCCCCAAACAGACCATTTCTCCAACTCCAACCTTGGCATCATACCTTCATGAACTGTACACAAGTTTTGGGCTAGGCTTCTTAATTGTACAGTATAGGAAGATGTTCTGTACATTTGGTCATACTGTTCATACAAATGTATTGCTTAAATAAATGGTTCACCTGACTTGGATGTAAATACCTTCAAATAGCTGAGAATCTGCACTTTGACCTCACATTCATTATTTAAAATCACCTTTAATATACAGCTAAAATAATAAGTTTGTCAATGTCCAACCATTTATGGACCTGAATGCATTTAAACACTACACACATACCCAGTACAGGAGGTCCAAGCAGCACTGGCCCACATTCCACAATGGTGACAAGGCCCACGGCACTAGAGAACCTCTGTGCCCCCACCAGGTCCATGAGTGTCTCGAAGAGGACGGAGCTGAGCCAGCCGAATGCCACGCCGAAGAACACTGCATACACAGAGAAGCCCACATAGTCCACGGATAATGGTGCCAAAAGGTGACACACACCATTGTACAGCACTGCTGCTGCAAAGAAATACTGTACGCGTGGGCGAACCCAGCGGGTGTTAGCCACTATTCCCATAGATGGCCGTGCCACCATGTCTGTGAAGGCGAGCATGGAGAGCAGGAAGGCTGCCTTGTCTTTGGAGATGCCCATGCTCTTTGCATAGTTGCTGAGGAAGACAAGAGGTGCAAAAAGACCGAAAAACATGATCACGTTTCCCAAGAGGTAAAGCAGGAAACCACGATGCTTAAATAGCGTCAGATCGATGAAGCTGTTGATGGTCTGCATTACTGTCCTCTTCTCACGCCCCTCCTGTATGTCGGGTTTAGGCTGTGGTTTCGGTCCGATGGGTCGCATCAATGAGCCGGCCACACAGCAGTTAAGCAGCGCTCCACCCAGAATTAGGAAGCTGCCTCTCCAGCCAAACTGATCGTATAACCAGCTGTTCAGGGGTGCCAGTGTGGAGAGGAACACGGGGCTTCCCGCCATGGCAATGCCGTTAGCAATTGGGCGCTTCTTATAGAAGTACTTGCCAATCATTGTCAATGCAGGATTCAGGTTGAATGCCAAACCAAGACCTGCAGGAAGAGGACAACGGCACTGATTAGGACAGAAAAACACTTCATGATGTACCTGGATGATAAATGTACGATTTCTGGATGAGGACTAGATCTCCCCACCCATCTGATTGGCTGTCAGGGTTTATTATATGCCAGTTAGCATTCAAAGTCATTCAAACTAACTGGTAGTATTGTTTATATTGTTAAATGGTTTAAAAATGTAGCATGTCTGTTCATATTGCACGGTTACATAAAGCACAACAAGCCGTTCTCATGTCATCGAATAAAGCACTGGTTTTACTAAAACTCATGAAGCGTTTTCTCTAGCATCAGTAATCACCTCCTATGACTCCTACACAGAAGTACAGTCCCTCCACTGTGTTACAGAAAGATGCGGCGACCAATCCTGTGCCAGCCAGACAGCCTCCGACGATGATGATTGGTCGGCTGCCATACTTGTTCACCAGGATGCTGCTGATTGGTCCTGTTTTAAGAGAGAAAAGTTTTGTTAAACACCGTGCAAAGTAGGTCAAATTCCCTGTGGGACCCACAAAAACAACCAAAAGTATTACGCTTTACAATAAAGCGTTCATGTTGAGTCTGTGCTCAGACTGCGGACAAACTGAATGGCAATTTGGGCAACAAACTACAGCAATAGCAAAAAGGCAGCATAAAGTGTGGATAGGCAAACCAATAGAAAACGATAATGTTACATATAAAGGGATATTTTTATATAACTGGCTTAAGTTCAACCCTAGCATTTAGTCATTCATTAACTTGGTGGCAGATTACCTTCCCATTTAGTAAAATAATGCAATAGACATACACAGGCCATGCACAGAACCTTTTTGCTGGCATTAATAACTCATTGTTTGATTTCAGAAGGACCACTGTAGCATGACAGCACTGTAGCATAGCTTTTCTTAATTGACAACCTCAGCTGTGTAAAGGCTGCTACCTCTAACTAGGGATTCCTAAAAATACACTTGATGTGTTTGCATTGGTCTGGCAGGATGATCTGGTCTCTTGGAAAAATACTCATTAAGAATGAAGAGTTTTCATCCTCTGCTGCCACTAGATGGCGTTACAGGACAGCTGTCAGGTAGCTGGTAGTGATGCAAGCGAGAGCAAATGGGTGCAATATGTCCTTCCTGTGTGTGGGCTTGCCTTCCTGCAATGTTTTTATTTTCCTATTACCCCAAACATAAAAACAACCTTCACTTTACAAAAGAAAATATGAAGTATCTAGAGAATCTCCAAATTCTTATCAGTTTTATTTCTAGCCACACTCAGAGGGAGTGCTCTCAGTCTGTGTAATAGCGACTTTCGGCACACAGACGGCACATTTACAGTTCCAGCCTGCAAAGCAAAGCACTCAGAGGTGTCTTTGTGCTCGAACACCTTCTAAAAACATCCAAAAGGGCAGAACTCGTCTTGGTTCGGAAAACTGGGACAACGTCTGACCATTGGCCGGGGAGCTAAAAGGAGCCGGGATCGTAGCCAATCACAGACAAGGATGGCTTGGTAATCTTCCAATCGACCACCAGATACATGAATATATTCCATTGGGGTTCTGTGGCTCTGTACGTGACCACACAAACGTCCCATTACAAACCAGGACAATGGAAGCACAGATCAGTGCACAAGCCCCCAACACACACACACACAACTTTCAGACATTTTAGAAGGCAGTGTGTGGTAGATCGTTATGCTAAGTTTAACACTATAAACTATAGGCAGCAGACATGAGCGGTCATTCACACACACACACAATCTAATCCTGAGTGCAGGCTCCATGTTCTCATGCTGCATGTTCTCAAGTTACTCAATCAAACCTTTCCATTTGCTAAACTATCAAGTCATTACATTTCTGGACTGATGAGAAGTCGCTTGTCTAAACAGTTAAAAAAATGTTCAGCATGTTGTAGACAGTGGCTAAAGTTTTGCCTTTCATGTTTGTAATGAACGAATTAAACAAGTGTGTTGTCTAATAACTGGTTCCAACCAGCAAGAACAAGAAAATGCTGACTGTTACTGTTATCTCATGTCATTCTAGTATAGCATACATGCAAAAGCAAAGTGATGCCTGGAATGAATTCTCCTGTAGTCTAATCAGAAAAGCATGAGTGGAAAGTGTAGTCTGACCTCTTAGTTTAGATTTTAACTGTTAAATTCTTGTGACTGGGTAGTTACAGAAGTCAGAAGTCACAAACTGATCGAATAACCTTGCGGGGGGTGGGGAGGGGAGGGAGAAGGACTCTGGAGCTGCTAGGCTGCCAAAGATTACTCTTACTGAGGCAGTAACTACAACACAAACGTCTGAAGAAAGGAAAAGTAAAGTAAATTAGTGGGTCAGTTTCAACAAATTCCAAGCACAACATTGAACAAAACATGAGGACAGATTTTATGATGCATCCTGTTATTCAGAAACGTTTTATTCTTATCGGGTCGGACAGATTCCGCAACTCTCCATTCTGAAGGGAGTTTGCCTTTTGGTTAAGCTCCAGTCTCCTAATGTAAACCATCTGCTTCAGCTTTAGCGCTTCACACACATTCTCCTCCAAAAGCTGCATCACTCACAGTTGGTCAGATGGCGGTCAAACTAGTACACCAATACAGCTGTCAGTGTGAGCGCTCACCCAGTGTATGTAGGGGGCAGTAGGTGAAAGGAACCACGTTATGAATGTGTCTCTATATTGTGTTGTGAAAGCACCATCGTGCTGGTTACTGAGTTTGTGGTTTCTGTTTCCTGATAAATCAACATTCTGGTGTCCGGCACACACGCACATGCAGACAAAACAGGAACTTCTTCACACCTTCCGACCAAATTTGCCAACGCGTTCAACGAAACGCGGCATTTATCAAAAGCTATAAACGTAACCTGATGGACACGCTCATGCATTCTTTTTTGAATTGGTGTATTCCATTCTCAACACTCCATCGGCTCCGCTGTGGTTTTGGGATTAGCAAAGCTACTCATGCGTGTGAAGAGGCACAAAGGCTACGTGCTGAAACTTGCGTGCAAGTTTGTACAAGGTTGCCAGTGTGAATAATCATGTGTGGGTATTAAATCATCCCGTTCCTGCTCAAACTTCCATTCATGTCTTTCAAATTTATTTTTACTGATGAACTCCAGCCCTTCAAATGCAGCAATTGGCATATACAGATCCCTTTCCCTTTATTGATTTATTTCCTATCATTTCTTAGTTATTTCTTATACACTAAGAATCCGTGTCAGATCCTGGAAGACCAAACACATTTTTATTGTACTTGACAAAATTTTTTTCCATTATAATTTATTATAGACATTGTAAGCTACCTGCGTTTAGAGGTAGTGGGTGTGGCGTGATTTAAATATTAATCTTGCTTTTATGCTTAAACATTAATATGCAAGCTACGAATGCATTCTGAACATCTGCAGTTTTCATTGAGTGACTGGACGTTGCGTGACTATGTGACCCTTAACCAGAAAGCACTAGAAGGTTCTCAAACATTTCGCAGGTGCTACGTAGACACGAGTTGCATCCAAGGCTATTCACACTAATCGTACCTTATTATCTCTTCTGTGCCTTGCTTTACCTAGCTTGTTATAACTTGCTATGTTCTATTACCAATGAGAAGCAGAGTTCTTTGTTCTACACAAATGAATGTTTAAATCGGACGTTACGAAAGCAGCCTTGGAGTACGTAAAGCATTTAAATAAATCCATGGAGAAAGAGTTACTATAGAAATAAATAAGGAATCTGGTGTCAGGTGCTGTTACAGAAACTGAGCAACACGCTTCTCACACATCAAAAGTGTGGTGAAATATAGAAACTAGAAAATATTCTCCCAAATATGCGTAGGTAAAAGCCCAAGAAGAGAGATTAAATGTACTGTCAGAGTGAGTCAGTAGTGAAGACTTCATTGTTCTCAGTGAAATACATGACTCTAGTCCAACACTCCTCACATCCAACACTATTGTGTGTTGTGCACATACTTCTGTAGACAGTCATGAAGGGCTCCAGAGTCCAAGTGTGTTTGAGAAACAGGCTTTACACATCCGAAAGGAAACCAGGATCATGATCTCACTATCTGTACACTTTGTTTGTGTGAATGCTTTCTCCATTTCTGACAGTCACTGTGTGTCTACAAGCTCAGAATTTCACAGGAAGCCCTAGTTACCATGACAACAGTCATTGAACATCCATGTCTTCACTTGTCTTATATTTAGAATTATGTGTAAAATGTGCTGTCATAGATTATATAATGGTTCTATAACCATTGTGAAAAATGTCTATATACACAGATCCTGCATAACATTATGACCACCTCCTTTTCTCTACACTCATTGTCCATTTTCTCAGTTCCACTCACCACAGAGCTGCACTTTGTAGTTCTACAATTACACACTGTAGTCCTCTGTTTCTCTACACACTTTGTTAGTCCCCTTTGTTATACTCTGTTCTCTAAATGGTCAGGACCCCCACAGATCAGGTACAGGTACTACTGCAGTAACACTGATGTGGTGGGGGTGTGTTAGTGTGTGTTGTACTGGTGTGACTGGATCAGACTCAGCAGTGCTGCTGGAATTTTTAAACACTGTTCAATTACTGTGCACTCTATGAGACACATTCACCATATTGCTCCACCCTGCAGATGTAAAGTCAGAGACAGTAGCTCATCTGTTGTTGCACAGTTTGTGTTAGTCATCCTCTAATCCTTCACCAGTGCTC
>JAOVYV010000030.1:6832472-6850232 GCA_025674545.1 Hassar affinis
GGTTCTTGCAATATAATCAGCCTCATGACACCAATCTAGAATATAAAATCACATTAAATTGGTAAGCAAATATAGTTTATTATCTTCCAGTATTTTATGATGTTAGGAAACTTAATTAGTAAACTAGTAGTACATTGACTGCCAATTATAGGTTAAAAAAAACACCATTCTGTCTCACCTCAACAGTAGTACACTAGATTAGATAAGGAAAATGTGTCAGATAAAAAAAACTTCAAGAAATTACCAACCGATTCAAAACATGGTGGCAAATATTTTTTCCTTTGGAAGGCAAAGTTCTGTTAAGTTTCAAAACTAGTCTTTATTCCAAAGATATAAATAATATATCATGTGCAACAATCATAGGAATGCTTTGTCTCCCTCAGTGAATGCCCTTTTAGTTTCACTGCATATAAATACACAAACACCCCCAAAGCCATCAAATAACAACCCCATAACTTTTATTTACAGTACAGAGATGCATGGAGTCATCATTTTCCCTCTATCTTTTTCTGAGTTATGAAAGTCATTTCATGGCCCTGGGTTAAATCTTTGAGCCTGCACCACACAGTGAACAGGAACATATTATTGCACATGTTGAAGGAAATGCAGCCCTGTGGACACTGAATTATAAGATCTCCTGTAGACCTCCTGCAGTTTTGCAGTAAAAATCTGCGGAATCTCTCTTTCCACTTAAAAATTATAAAAATAAATAAATAAAGAAGACCTTTATTACCACATACAGTATCAGGGGTGTAATGAAATACAAATGCTCTCATTACTGTACTTGAGCAGTGTCCCCTCAGGAATTATACTTTATAACTAGTTTAAAAAGGTGTATGTTTAACTATACATTTATAGTTTAAGTGCTGGAACAGTATTTTTACTCTGCTATTTTTTCAAGTCTATTTGCTACTTCCCTCTCCAGATTTTGTTTGTTCATTGTTTTGTACAGTAATCAGATGATTTACTCTTCATAACCAGTCATAGCAAATCACATAGAAAAGACAATTTGTCAATGGTAGAACTGGCACTAACTACTAATAATCATGGATGTCATTAGTACACATATGGAGGATCCTTCAAGCAACGTTAATATTACAGTGCCAAAACATCAATGCGTACATCTGCAAGATTTTTCATGTCAAGCCAAAGAAGGGCAACTCCATTCTCATGCCATTTAGCACCCCCATATTTACAGCTGGAGTGGAATGATCCTTGTTTCATAACCATGTATTGTGTACATGAGACCTGTCCAGAGAGTAATAAGAATTAAATTCCCATGCTCCATAGTGCTTTCACATGGTTCAAGGTCAGTTAGAGTGAGACCTCAGATAAACAATAGGACCCGTTTCAGTTGCATTCTAGCCTTCTCAGTGCCCAGACATTTGTTGTTGAAAAAACCCTGCTGAAGTGCCTCATCTCCTGAAAAATGCAATTGAGTTTGGAACAACAAATTCTCCATGAAAGTTGGTACAAGTGTACCAGAAATTATTGAAATGTTGAAGAAAGGCTATGGACAAGCTACCTTATCAAGTCTAACGATGGCACAAAGCTTTCAACAGAGTGATCACAGGAAAGGAATCATGAGTGTTCGGGTACGATCCAGAGACAAAATGGCACTTCCTTGCCCAAAAAAGCCAATCAGTCAGTCTTTTTGGTCTTTCAGTGAAAATAGTTCCCAAAGAAGCCACAGCTGGATAGAGTTCTGCATGTTGCTTAATGCACAGACTCACTGACAGTAACAAAATATTGATAGAAATTACATTTTGTGTAGAAAACAGACATACAAATAGTGGAATTTACCTGTGTTGTTATACTAAATATCTGCCCTCTTGGAACTCAGTTCAAATCAAATAGTAGACCAGAACTAATGTTGCCCTAGAATTATGAATATACCATATTTAAGTGCTTTTTTGTCGGACCGAAATGAAAAACGGTGGACACAAGGTTCGTTCTCACCTGCTTTATGGGGAACGACTAGTCTATTTGCTATGGATAGAATGATAAATAGCATTTTCCTATACCAAATTAAGTGCACATAGGTTACAGATGAAAATCATAAACAAAAGCAACAAATAACAATAGCTGCACTGTTAAAAAAATAAAATAAAGTATGTGAACCTGTCCTCTGTTGAAAGGTCAAAGGTCACTTCAACTTGGGAACTCAGTTATCAGAAGTATCTCTGAATTTCCCACTTGAAATTATGACTTGAGGGGGCATTCATGTGCAACAACCAAGTCAGCAACTTTACCATAATTCTGATAGCACGTTAACGCAGCATAACTTTTGTGTAAGTGGGAGCAGCACTCAAAATTACTCACTTCTCTGAGGACTTTATAACAAGCTACTTTTTTACTTTCTTAGTTTTTAGAATGAGTACTTTACTATGACTTTCATAAAGTTTTTTTCTTTGGAAAAGTACCTTTAATTGAGTATAATGCCCAGTATAGTGAAATTTTAATATTCCAGGAAGCTGTTAGTTAAGGAAGCTGAGGTCAAAGCACAATGTCAGCTGTAAACTGCATGCCCAGGGCAGAAAGAGGACCTTGCTTTCTCTCTCTCTCTCTCTCTCTCTCTCTCTCTCTTTTGCTCTCTGTTGAATACTGCAATTACAATCTTCCATTTCATTTCATCCCAGCACATACACAATAGAATAAGATGAAGATCCAGGGTAAAGGTATTTTATCACACGCCCAGTCACGTACTGTCTCCATCATTACAGCACAGTCTTTTTAGAAGCATTGAATCACTAGGCAAAGGAGGATCAAAAAGCACCCTCAAACCTCTGTATGCATGTCTGCAATTTGTGCATTTTGGGACAGATATCTGTATCTGTTAAACATGTCACTTGGGAGTTAGACAATACTGTGACACAGATGGTAAAGAGTCTACAGACACCCTTATGGCTTTACTGCAGAGGTGCAACAAAGCTCTTTCTATAAACAGAATTGTTATAACTACAAAACTATACAATGCCTATAAAAAGACTCTCTCTCTCTCTCTCTCTCTCTCTCTCTCTCTCTCTATCTTTCTCACTCTCCTGCTCTCTCTCTCACTGTCCTCATTTCATCTGCATTTTTGGAGCATCAAAATAGGAACAGGATATGAAATCTAGGTGACTTGCTGTCTGACAGGACCATTTGACTGAAGAAAAGGTGTAAAAAATATATCTAATTCTGTATATGTAGATAAATATACAGAACTATGTATTTGATATTTATTATTTTATGGCTAAAGTATTATTGTATTATTTGTATTATTAGTATAAAAGAAATGTTCAATGCTTGTTCTGTATGTACTTAAATCTTCATCTTCATGCATGCAGCCAGACAGCCCTTCAGCAAGCTCCAGCTATAAAAGGCAAGGCTTCCAACCCACCCCCTTTCTGATTGGGTCACAGCACCTGACTATCCTGTTCAAAGAAGGAATACAGGAGAATGAGGGCGGAGAAAGGAAGAGGGTTGGATCTGGTTGGCTGATGAAGGAAAATGGAGTCTGGTCTGTTTTATGACCTTTATGATGTGTGTGTGCGTGTGAGAGAGAGAGAGAAAAGATTCATCAAGAAGAGTATTGTAGAAATGCAGTACTATGGTGTAATGCTGTCTTTATTACTCTCACCACAGAAACATATGCATCACACTTAACAAAGAGGAAAAGAGCCTTTGCTAACCTTCTAACTGATCCACCTTCACTTGTGATCAACTAGATCAGTTATCATGCACAGCTCAGTGCAAACATCAGCATGACCTTGGACAGTTAAGAGGGCAAATGGCAATATCTTTATATAAAAATGAATGAAGGTATGAAAACTTTCACAGATGTTCCTTCACTATTAAATCTAACAGCTGCAAAATGATTGATGGTGCATTTCTGCTTCTACAGTAATATCTGACACGTCTTACACTACCTGCTTCTAGTCAGGTGGAGAGTTTCTGCTTAGTTTCTTGTTCTGCTGGATACAAACATCATCATTGTAAGTGTCTGGAATACTGGTATGAAAGAGTAAGAGTAATAGCTTTTATCTACCAAGTGGTGACAGGTTTAAAAGGAAAATACAGTTTGTTATGCATTAGAAGCATTTTGTTGGCCTAGTTTAGGTACACTTGTCTACTACGAGAGAAGCGTCACTGCAAATCAATACTTTGTTCTTTGGACTGATCACCTTTATCCCACTGAAACAGTTCTATCCTGATGGGACTTTTTGTCTTTCAGGATAACTCTGAACCCACAGGGCATGATATGCTATGGCCTTCACATTCAAGCAAATTGAAGGCACAGTGAAGCTGTTCTGGTATCACTTGGTAGCCAAACACCCTGTTAATTTTCTTATTTTTCCCTGAAATGTGTCATTTGTTTGAAGAGTCTGTTTCTCTGTGGCTTAATAAAAGTGACCAACCCATATATTATATCTACAGTCAGTAGATACAGTGCAGTGACAAAGTACTTGGCCCTTCCCAATTTCGTCTGTTTCTGCTAATTTGTCACATTGAAATGTTTCAGATCATCCAACTCATTTTAATATAAGATAAAGACAACATGAGTAAGCACAAAATGCAGCTTTAAAATTATTCCATTTACTGAAGATAAAGATTGATTCAAAACCTACATCACCCATGTAAAAAAGTAATTGCCCCCCAAAACCCAATATCTAGTTGTGCCACCCTCTGCAATCAAATGTTTGTGATAACTTGTGATGAGTCTTTTACATTCTATTTCAGCTACACTGGAGGGTTTGTGAGCATGAACTGCCTGTTTAAGGTCCTTCCACAGCATCTCAATGGGATTCAAGAATTTTGACTCGGCCACTCCAAAACCTTCATTTTCTTTTGAGCCATTCAGAGGTGGACTTTGTCCTGCTGTATAACCCAACTGTGCTTGAGCTTTATGTCACAAACTGAGAATCTCCTTCAGGATTTTCTGATAGAGAGCAGAATTCATGGTTCCATCAATTATGACAAATTGTCCAGTTCCTGCAGAAGCAAAGCAGCCCCAGAACATCACACTACCACCACCATGTCTGACTGTAGGTATGGTGTTCTTATGGTGGAATGTGGTGTTAACTTTACACCAGATGTAACAGGAGTCATGTTTTCCAAAACGTTCCATCTTTGACTCATTAGTCCACAGAATATTATCTCAAAAGTCTTGTTGTTCATCTAGATGTTTTTTGGCAGATGTGAGATGTGCCTTTGTGTTCTTTTTGGGCAGCAGTGTTTTGAGCCTTACAGTGCTCCCATGAATGCCATTTTTGGCCCGTGTCTTTCTTATTGTGGAATCATGTTCATTGACTGTAATTGAGGTAAGTGAAGCCTGCAGGTGTTTAGATGTTCATCTGGGTTCTTTTGTGACCTCCTGGATGAGTTATTGATGGGCTCTGGGTGATATTTTGATAGGCCGGTCTCTCCTGGGAAGGTTCACCACTGTTCGAACACTGTCTCCATTTCAGCAATGGCTTTGTAACACTTTCCAGACTGTTAGACTTCAGTGACTTTGTTTCACATCAGTATTCACATCTCTTTAAAACTTGGCATCTTGTGCTGCCATTTGAGACCTTCTATCCTGCTTCACATTGCCAGACAGGTTCTATTTAAGTGATGTTTAGATTCAGCAGGTCTGGCACTAATCATGCCTGGGTGTGGCTAGTGAAATTAAACCTAACAGTCAATTGAATTTAGTTAATGGTTGATTTGGTAGCTAAGGGGGAAATTACTTTTTCACATGGGTGATAAAGGTTTTGAATAAATCTTTATCTTCAGTAAATGATCATTTAAAAGGTACATTTTGTGTTAAGTCATGTATTTATCTTATATTAAAGATAAATGTATTTATCTTATATTAGTTTGATGATCTGAAACATTAAAATATGACAAATTAGCAAAAATAGAAGAAATTGTGAAGTATGCACAGTTTCATTAGAGAGAGAGAGAGAGAGAGAGGTTGGTGGAATGTTTGTCAAACTTAGGTGTTTAAAATGCTTTGTCTATTTGAATTAGTGAAAAAAGAGATTAGATGATATTTACACCAAGTTTAAATGATATGATTATTTTACTAATGTCTACAGGCTATGTACTGTAGGTGGGTCAAGATGCTTGTTTTATATGAAGTCTGTCAAGATAACAGTGTGTGACCCACTGTTTGAGCCAACATCATTCATTCATTGACCACTACTTGTATTCTAATGAATGCACCTGTATGGACAGTGGAGCTGATAAAATGGACAAAGAGTGTAGATACAAGGAGGTGGTTTTAATGTTATGGTCGGCCATATACAGTAGTGTGCAAAAGTTTTTAGGCAGGTGTGAAAATGCTGTGTGAAAAATTGAAGTGTTAATAGTTTTTTTTTTAAAATCAATTTTCAAAATGCAAATTGAGTGAAGAAAAGAAAAAAAAATCTAAATCCACTTAATATTCAGTGTTACTACCCTTTGCCTTCAAACTAGAATCAAGTACACTTGCACAGTCAGGGAATTTGTAGGATTATAGTCAGGTCTATGATCAACCAAATATACCAAACAGGTGATAATGATCATCAATTTCACATGTAGTTTGAAACACAGTCATTATCTGAAATTGTGGAAGACAGTTTCATGTCACAGGGCATACACCATGGCAAGACTGAGGTTCTCTCCCAGACTATGATTTCAAAGCAGACTGGGGTTTCAAGATGTAAATGAAAAGACAGAATGATTTGAGGAAGCCTACATCCACAGAAGCTGTGGTTAGTTCTCCAAGATGTTTGGAGCAACCTACCTGCCAAGTTCCTTCAAAACCTGTGTGCAAGTGTACCTAGAAGAATTGATGCTGTTTTGAAGGCAAAGGGTGCTCACACCAAATATTGATTTTCTTTAAATTTCTCTGTTCATTCACTGCATTTTATTAATTGATGAAAATAAACTATTAACACTTCAATTTTTGAAATTCTAGGTTTACAGCATTTGTTCACAACTGCCTAAAACTTTTGCACAATACTGAATATATTTAAGAAATTTAAGAAGTCTCTTTTATGTTACTTTCTCTGGTAGATACTAAAATTTGTGCCGTACTTAGGCTAATCATACCCATGGTATAGGCTACAGTCAACATCTCACAGAAAGGCCAAACACAGGTCAATAGGTGTGGCAATATTTAAGAAACTGGGCAAAGTGAAAACATTGTAAGGAAATCAATGAATAGGTTGATGAAATATTTATGGATGGATCAGTGACATGGCATAGGAAAAGATAAGAAGGAGAATAATAACAGGAAGTGTAACAGAAAAGAAAAGAAATGCCCTTCTCATATAAGAAAAGAAAAGGCCTTCTCACAGCAACACTGAATGTTCTTGGAAAGATAGGGAGCTTGACATCACCCCTTATAATGCTAAACAGTTGTTTATGTGTGTGTGCATTAAAAGGAATATCAGCTTTAGGAAGAAACAAGAAACAGGGAAAAGTGTGATCTCTGGTTTACTTTAAAATGTCTCCATCTAGTAGTTTAGAGAGGCAACTGCACTAGTTCAGTGTGCTTCAGTGTGAATGTAAGAAAAGGAAATGGTTATACTTCAGCTTCATGCACAGCAACAACTATATATTATTATAACACACATTATTCCAAACCCACAAATAGCACATCATTAAAAGACAAAGGCTAAACTAAGAGAAAAGACATATATATTTAGAAGGAAACAGGCACAACTGACTTTAAGTCTCTCTCAGGACTGTGTGGTTTCATGTGGTTCCTGGGTGGCTTTAGCACAGTCTGATCACTGCCTAGTTCCTCTTATACCAATATATAGACAGAAACTAAAAACTGTAAAACCTGTGTTTAAAACAGTGAAGAAATGACCCAGAGAGGCAAAGCTGGAACTGCAGGACTGTTTTAACCACAGTGATTGTCAGTCAGGCAGTCAGTCATTTTCTGTACTGCTTATTCCCAGTTACGGGGTCACGGGGGAGCCGGTGCCCAGCCGGCAACTCTGTGCGCAAGGGCACCACAGTGATTGGATTGAAAAGCTAATAAACAGGTTTTCAGCCAACAACCTTGTGTCAAGCAAGACATCACAGTCTACAGGAGATGTTGCCTTGCCCATCCTCCAGGATTTGTACACTTTAAGAACCAGGAAGCAGGCAGAGAAAATCATCACACCCTGGAACCTACCTTTCTCACCTTCAAAAACTACCAGACACAGTATCTTTCCTCATGCCATCACCCTCATAAATAACTGATCGACCACACTATACTGTACAAATACTCATATACCACAAATTAATTCCCAGACATGTTGCACATTGTTGGTTGCACTACACCAACACTTGCACTTTATGTATATAGTCTTTAAATTATATGTACACTATCTGCTTACTACCTGAAAGACACCAACAACTGTAACCAAATTCCTTATGTGAGTAAACATACTCGGCCAAAGAAATCTGATTCTGATATGAAGATGAAATTCCTGTCAAACAAGATGAAACATTAACTGATTTAAAAATAGTAACAAAGGTGAAATGAGGAAATAGCTAAAAAAACAAACAAACCACTCTGTCAGGAACACACACAGCGTAGGCAAATTTGGTTGCATTATTTATGTGTGTCACAGGTGGGCAAATGGCATCCAATTATACATCCAATTCTGGAAAAAAACTGATCATATATCAAAGAAAAAGCATTTCTTTACCCAAAACAATATTTGCATGGTCACAGTTGACATTCTGGCTTCGGTTTTGATGAAATTGATTTCTTCCCATGCATAAACAAAAAGTTGAGACCTAAATAATACAAAGCATTGTATTTACATTACAGTTTGTAAACCAGTGTACCATGTTTTTTATAGTGTTGTCACATCAATAAATATTAATTTCACATTAAATTCCATAATCTGCTGATCTTTGTGATGATGTCTATGACCAAAGTAATCACATTTTATTACTGTACTTAAGTACTGTTTTGTAAGAGTGGTACTTTTATTATGCATTTATTATTGAAACTTAATACTTGTACTTAAGCAACTTGTACTTTTGATTTTTACTGATTTAACCTTTAATACAGTCCTTTGAAACTATTATTGTCACACAGCTATCTGTGCTAAAAATAAAGATACCATGATACACACATTTATTCAAAACATTATTTAAAAAAATAATATTGAATAGACTGTTTTAGTTTTATTTTAATAAGATTTAATTAAGATTTTTAACAGACTGTTTAATGTAAGTATTATAAACAAGCAAAATATCGTAATAATATCATACTGACTGTAGAGAAAAACATCTAATCAACAAAATTAAAAATATACACAGCATACAAAAGATTTATGGACTAAATACTAAACAGATAAACCATGGATGAGCATGTGGGAAATGTGGTCTTATGCATATAATTTTACATACAGTATGTACTTACTCAAATTCTTATTTTTTTATTCTTTATAGAAAAAAGATGTCACTAAGGGATGTGTACACCAACTGGGTGTAAATTACTGTTAAGATTTAGCAATAGTGGTTAATTTACAACCTGTGGGGGAAATAAAGTGTTACAGTTCATTTCACAGCCCTGGAATGAGAATCAATTAAAATACACTGTGATTTTATTATACTGATAGACCTGTTAAATGATAAATTGTTTTCTTATGAATCTCACCCATTCCAGTGCATTCTGAGTGATTTTAATTCTGTGCACATTTACCAAAGAATTTAACACTGGAAACATGACTAAATGTGGAACATACTGTATGATTAAATTGTCATTATAACTGATAAACTCTGCCCTCTTGTGTTGAAGCACAGTATCGTGTTCTTATTGATATACTGGGAATACTCGGTACAAGCTTCTGCAGCAGATTCACAGATACTAAAAACAAATGGCAGTGTACCTCCCTGTCATTTTCAGTCCTAGTTCTCTGTGAAACTCTACACTTTATGGGTTCACTAAGGGTTCATTCGAAACTCTTGAATCTTGAGATAATTGGGGGTTATTCGTTTCCAAAGAGTGTCCTTTGTGAACCAGTTTCTGACGGCAGAACACTAGGCACCAGGATTTCTGTAAGACAGACACCTGTATGAGTTTTCTAAGACTGTACATAAGATACACAGTATTTTATTTAACAGAAACCTGAAAGACGTTCCTTGCAGATCTCTAACTCATCATTAAAATATAAATACATTCAGCCAGAAAAGTTGCCTGCAACAGCACCTGGGTGATCCTGGTGCTATTTTCAGGCCTTATTTGTTTGGCTGTAAATAGCAGTAATCATTCTGTGCTTTGTCATTTATTGCAGGTCGCTTTGCATGCGTGGATGAGTTTAGCTCATGGCCCACAGGCAGTAAGTGTGCTGTTCCTTAGTGTGTGTGTGTGTGTGTGTGTGTGTGTTAGGGTCAATGAACATGGATGAGGAGGCATGTAATTTAGTCTGATTTGTCCAGAAAGTCAGGATATAAGTCAGCGTGTGTTATAAAATTAATATCTGTGAGAAAAATATAAATAAAGTAGCTTGATAAAATTCAGGCCGTATCTGCAGTCTAATTCAGAATTAAATGCAAAGGTTGGCTGTGCTTCACAGCTACACAGACAAGTGTGTGTTTCTTATAGCTGGGGTAAACTGAGAGAAAGAAAAACACAACCCCAGAGAAATAAACACACTGTAATAAAGAATGTCTATAACCAGAACAATATCTACATCATCACTTTTGATATCCAACCTCACTGATTAGATTTTTTTTCCTGCATAAACAAAAACCTGACACTTAATAATACAAAACATTGAGCTTACTTTTTTCAGTAGGACTACCAATGGAAGAGAGGTAAAGAAGAAATGCAGGAGAAGTAACTTTGTTATTATTGTTCTGTGCTGGTGACTGAAGGTTGTGAACAGGGCCAGGCTAAGGGTTTCTGAGGCCCTAGACAAGCTAATGTCCATGGGTCCCTGAAAACTGAACCTGTGCATACAACATGACAGAATTCTTTTTTATTAGAGGTAGCACTTCACAAAAAATGATAACGTTGGGGCAGAACAAAAGTGCATACGAGTGGAAAAATGAACAACCGTAACAATTTGAATGACTATGACAAAGGCCAAATTGTTATGGCTAGATGACTGGGTCAGAGCATCTCCAAAACCACAGATTTTGTGGTATTTTCCTGGTATGCAGTGCATAGGACAAATGGTGACATGGTGACAGTGTCATGGGTACCCACTGATGTGCATGGGGAGTGAAGGCTAGCCCATTTGGTCTGATCCCACAGAAGAGCTTAGGTAGCACAGATGTTAATACTGGTTATAATAGAAAGGTGTCAGAACACACAATGCATCACAGCTTGCTGTTTATGGGCCTGTGTAGCTGCAGACCAGTCAGAGTGCCCATGCTGACCCCTGTAAACTGCTGAAAGCACCAAGAATGGGCACATAAGCATCTGAACTGGACCAAGGAGCAATAAAAGAAGACAGCCTGATATGGTCAATAATGTTTTCTTTTTCTGATAGCTGGGTTTGTGTGAGTTGCTTACTTGGGGAAAAGAAGGCACCAGACTGCACTATGGGAAAAAGGCAAGCTGGCACAAGCAGTGTGATTCTCTGGGCAATGTTCTGCTGGGAAACCTTGGGTCCTGGCATTTGTTTTTTACATTTTTTAATTAATTTAAACTCACACGGACACGGAGAGTAAGCCGGGACCTTCTTGCTGTGAGGCGACGGTGCTAACCACCGAGCCACCGTGTCGCCCGTATTTACACATATAAAACACAAAATTTTACAAACACATTATGAAAAACAAATGCATATTTTGGAGTTGGCCTTAAAACTCTCAATTTGGATTTAAAAATGTTCAAAGAAATTAAATCAGTTAATTTCCAATCCTTCTGTAACAAATTCCATGCATAAGGTGCAGAGTAGACAAAAGCCCTTTTACCTAAATCTGGATGTGCAAAAGAGACAGATGATGTTGGGAAAGCAACAGATAATCTTGAGAATGAAGAAAATAGGATTTAGCATTTCTCAGAATAATTAAGCTGAAGATGTATGAAGGCATTATTGCCTTATAAATAAAAGTGTACCAATGACAAGCCCTTCGAATGGTCAGAGCGGACCAACCAGTTCAAAAGTATAATTCACAGCAGTGAGAGAATATCTAACAATTAGTAATAAACATCAAGGAAGCATGATGAACAGCATCAATCCTTTGAAGATATTGAGCAGCGGCTCAATACAAAAGATCTCCATAATCCAACACAGATAAAAATGTTGCAGCAACAAGGTGCTTTTTTTTTTTTTAAACTTATTTCAAAAGTAAAAACCCAGTTTTCTATGTGTGGCAGGGTTTTCTAAATTTGCAGGGTCACCCCCTTTTAATAATGGGAAGACAAAAGCCAATTTCCATACAGAAGGTATATATATTTTTTCCACTGTGGGATTAAAAGGAATTGTAAGAGGCTCAGTCACAATTTTCAATTTCCATAAAACATTCCCAAGCTGCAACTCTAACCTCTTCCAATCGACTCTAGAAAATTCATGATGTTAAGCTTGTTCATTAAAATGTTTAAGATACCTCTTATAAATGATACAAGGTTTAGATTTAGGCACCTTGGTATAATAGTGGCAATGACACAATGGTCACTTAAATCAATACAAAAGACTCCCAAGGACGAGAATTTATGAGGAGCATTGGTAATCAGATCAGGTAATCAGAAGTTGATTTATCAGAGCTTTTAAAGTTTGGTCGAGTCCTTTCTTTTGGTGGTTGTACAGGTTGTACAGTGACACTGGCATAAATACAACCATGAGAAGTGGCTAATAGACTACTCACTTTGTTGGAAGTAGCACACATGCAGGAGCGACCGCTTGTCTCTAGGTCCCAAGCAGCCAGAAAACACAGTAGAGACAAAGGAAGTGCCATTATCCTCAGTGTGGTAACATTCCCTGCAATACAGCAACCAGCAGGCCAAGAGTGGCACTAAATTGTTACTTGGAACCAGTTTCAGAAAAAAATTCAATGGAAAAAGAGTGCACATAAATCCTTAAAAAGTTAAAACAGACAGACACAGAACAGACAAAAAAGACATGCTGCCATCTTGGGTTTGTGGATTTGATGTCATGTGGCTGTTACTTAGAGATGCAACACCAACTAAATATCGTTGCAGAGCAAGTACACCCCTTAATGGCAATGATATTCCCTAATAGCAGTAGCCTCTTTCAGCAGGATGATTCACCCCACCACACTGCAAAAAAATTGTTCAGGAATGGTTTGAAGAACACGTCAAAGGAATTAAGGTTTTAACTTGGCCTCTAAATTCCACAAATCTCAGTCCAGTTGAGCATCAGTGGGATGTGCTGGACAAATAAGCCAGATCCATGGAGACCTCAGCTCTCAACATACAGGACTTAAAGGATCTGCTGCTAATGTCTTGGTGCCAGATGCCTGAGCGCATCTTCAGAGGTCTTTTTTAGTCCATGTCTCGAGAGGTCAGAGCTATTTTGGTGGCACAAGGTGGACCTACACAATATAATGCATGTGGTTTTAATATTAACATTTTAATGTGCATTATATACTTTTATATTATATATAATAATATACAAGAAATCAACAAAGAAGTCTAACAGTACACTAGCTTATATGATCTAATGAAAAAATGAATTGATTGACTGTAATCTATGGCACAAACCACCCCTTTGAGTGAGCATAGCCAGCTAGTAAAATATCAACACAAGTAATATATTAGCTAGCTATTCAAATATTATTGAAATGGTTTTGTAGCTAATACTAGCTGCTACCAGCTAGCTACCTTTAACACTTTAAGCAAAGAAGAAAATATGAGACATTGTAATGCTATTTTGGCTAATGAAATCTATCTGAGAAACATGAAACTTGATAATGGCTGGGAAGTTAATAATGTAACCAAAGATTTACCCCAATGACTGGTTTATCTATTCTCTATTATCTATTTAGCTAATAAATGACAGAAATGAAAAATTAATTACTGTACACTGTGATTCAGACATCTTAGGCACATGCAAAGACATGCTGTAAAGCAAAGATGCCTTCGAAAATATTGAAGATGTTTCTACGTAAAAGAAAACACTATAAAGTGCAGTAAACAGTAACAAACTAAAGGAAGTCAATATCTGGTGTGATGTTTTCTTAAACAGTGTTCCCAGGTACAATGTGTGTAGTTTTATAAGGAAATTAGCTTTTAAGTTTTACTGTGTCTTGGAGAATCTGCCACAGCTCTTCTGGAGACTTTGACTGTCACACTTCTCTTTTGGTCTGCAAAACCCTTCAGCTTTCATTATGTTTTTTGTCTGAAAAGTGATTTGGTATGTAATGTGTTGCTTTTGTTACTGACATACAAACATTTTTGTGTAACATTTAATTTTTTGTTGGAAAAGTAACATTTGGAAATATAAAATCTTTCTGTACTGAAACTCAAAATTCTAAACAAAAAATAAAAATAATAAAATGCATCAATGGGCTACGCGGTGGCTCGGTGGGTATCACCTTCGCCTCACAGCAAGAAGGTCCTGGGTTCGATCTCTGGGTGGCACGGTCTGGGTCCTTTCTGTGTGGAGTCTGCATGTCCTCCCCGTGTCCGCGTAGGTTTACTCCGGTTTACTCCAGTTTCCTCCCACAGTCCAAAGACATGCATGTTAGGTTGATCGGTGTCTCTAAAGTGGCCCTAGTGTGAGTGTGTGCGTGTGTGTGCCCTACGATGGATTGGCGCCCTGTCTAGGGTTGTTCCTGCCTTGCGCCATATGCTGCCGACTAGGCACCGGCTCTCCCGTGACCCTGAAAAGGAATAAGCGGCCAAGAAGATGAATGAATGAATGAAATGCATCAATAACAATAGTTGTACATAAAAACAATAGGGTGCCTCATACTTTTGCACAGTACTGTATATTTTTTTTGATGACCAAAATTATAGCACTTAGTTAAGGTGGTGATGATGTTTATGAACTGTGACCAGTGTTAAGCTAGCTTGAGCACAAACTTTTTTATGTGATATGTAAAGTGACTCAATACATTTCTGCACTTTTCCTCCCCTCTCTAGAGATTCTAGGCTCTATAGGTACAGTTGTAATAGATATTGACTGGGAACACTGCTACATTAAACATGATACACTTGAAGAGATGATGTTGTTATGCATTTCTGTTGATTTGTGTCTCAGTGTTTAAGGTCTTGTGTAAAGGTTGGGGGTTCAAACCCCAGCACCACCAAGCTGCCACTGTTGGGTCCTTAACCCTCAACTTCTTCAGTTGTATAAATAAGATACATGTAAATCACTCTGGATAAGGGTGTCTGCCAAATGCCATAAATGTAAATGTAAATGTGGGTGAATGTGAATGCAAACAAGCAACACAGCTGGGTAAAGACAGGTATGAACACACTGAACATATACTGTGCCCCAACAGAGGAACACAAGAATTTAAGTAGACAGACTGATCAAAGGAGTAAACTCAAAACAGTTGTAGGTGATCATGACACATAAGGCAGACAAGACATGAACCAAATCAAAGAAATACATTGCAACATTTTTATGGCATTTGCCATACACCCTTATCCAGAGTGACTTACATTTATCTTATTTATATAACTGAACAGTTGAGGGTTAAGGGCCTTGCTCAAGGGCCTAACAGTGGCAGCTTGGTGGTGCTGGGGCTTGAACCCCGATCCTTCTATTCAGTAACCCATCACCTTAACCATCGAGCCACCGCTAAATAAGCATGGGACAACAAAGAAGTCTACGCCATCGTACTGTGAACCGTGTGTGTGCTGGGAACCATAGCATGCAGCACTATAGGGAAATATTTGACCATTTAATAATGACTATTTGCCAATGGTTTAATAGAGATTGCAGCAAAGAAAATGAAATTACCATCCAGATATTCACAACAATAAGGCAGTTGGAGGACAGATCCAATAAAAAAAGCATTGGTTCAAGGCACATGTCAATAACAAAGCCTAGAACTTGCAAAACAGGGATTGGCAAGCTTTTGCAATAAATTAATATCCACAAACATTTTAAATGCTCTAAAACTGAGATGTAGCTAGGAAATGAATTGCAGAGGTTGAGATAGTACTCTGGTTAGTGTGTTCTCTGCCAGTGGGTAAGGGAAATGTCCTGTGTTCTTCTTATTCAGGCATGACAGGCTTATGACTTGGCTACATCTGTGTTATGACACAGATAATCAGTAAATAGTAGTAGCAGTTGCAGTAAATATTAAATAAAAAATGTAGTAAACGTGTGTATGTGTGTTTGTGTGAAACATGTCCCATAGAGTTGCATTTTGTGCTGTACCTGCTGAGGTACATATATTGTACCTGGCTCTGTATGCTTTTTCTCAGCTTTTTTTCTGTATGGCCAATTTTCCTTGAAAAAGTGACTACATAGTTATAGCTAGATGAGTGATTAATTGCCCTGAAGAAGAGTTTGACTTTTGTTCTCTGAAATCTGAATTGTTTCTGAGTTTTGTGCATTTTTAGTGCAATACTGTTCAGTAGAGGAATGCAAAAGCAGGTCATCTGCATTGAGCGAGAATTTCATCTACGTTTTGTGCCGAATGAGACCATAAGCTGTAGATTCTGCTAAAGAAGTCTTTGCCAACTAATTAACATGAATATTTAATAGCACTGGATGTAAACAGCAGTCTTGATTCACATTAATGTTTCTAATTTTAACACTGCAGTGTTTTTTTGTATGCACTGATTTGATTAAAATGTTTTAAGATGTTTAGGTTTCATCTGCCTGTTTTGCTTTTAATAAGCCTTACTGAAATCAATGAAGCTCTTTCCATGCTCTGCTCCAGTAGTGCACTGAATTTGTTCTTCAGGTTCACTCTAATTGTCTCCCTCATAATAATCCATAGGATCCTGGGGCAGTGGTCCAATTAATCAGCTCACTAATGAAAACCCCCCACTCCCTCAACACACCACCCCTTTAAGTCCACAGAGATGAAGACTACTTCATTTTCTCTCATCACTCTCTGTTATGGTTGTGAAAAACAAATCCTATATCATAGCATGCACACTTCAGTCTCATGAAAGGGAGATTTTCTCCCTTCAGTCTCATGAAATTGAGACAGAAGAAAATACATTGCAAGGAAAAAAAAGGTAAGAAACGGTACCTATGTCACTGGGGTGGTAACTTCAATGATATATCTGGATACATTTAGTATGCATTTCCATCTGGTTAAGGTACATAAATTTATCTGAAGGATCATTGGTGTAACTTTATTTAAATTTTTTTACTGTAAACCTTTCAAGGTACATACAATGGGCATACCTCTGGTGAAAATGCTTCTCTATTGCATACTTTACTAATTTAATACAACAATTCTCATTACAAATTATAAAAGGTTGGGACACTTTCTAAAATGCAGTAAAAACTGAAAACTGCAATTTGTTAATTCACTTGAAGCTTTATTTATCAGACAAAAGGACAAAGGAAAGATTTTCAGTAAAAAACTGCTAAACAAATTTAGAAATTGATGCCTGTAACACAATAAAAAAAAGTTGGGACAAAGGCATGTTTCCCACTGGGTTACAACATGTTTTCTTTTAATTATACTTTTTAATTTTTGGGGAATTGAAGATAACAAATGTTGATAGATTTAATTTTTTAATGCATTTTTAGAAAGTGTCCTAGCTTTTCATGAAATGGGGATTGTATATTACTGAAAACAGGCGGCACGGTGGCGCAGTGGATAGCGCTGTCGTCTCACAGCAAGAAGGACCCGGGTTTGATCCCCGGGTGGGGTGACCTGGGAAATTTCTGTGTGGAGTTTGCATGTTCT
>JAOVYV010000030.1:6911099-6932468 GCA_025674545.1 Hassar affinis
GTTAGGTTGATTGGCATCTCTAAAGTGGCCCTAGTGTGCGAGTGTGTGTGCCCTACGATGGATTGGCGCCCTGTCTAAGGTTGTTCCTGCCTTGTGCCCTATGTGGTCGGCTAAGGAATAAGCAGCCAAGAAGATAATTGAATGAATGAATGATTTGTTGGCTCACTGTGATAGGAAAGGAATAAAACAGATAAGGTTCTGTTGTTATTGGTAAATAATCAATTTCAGGGTGGTAAAAGGGTGGTACTGCTTTTCTATTGGATTTCATCATTTTTCTTTGTTTCTTTATCTTCAGCAGAGCCTATTACGCTTTATTGTGACTGCTGCAGGAGCAATGCTTTTCTTTTTCTTCTGTTTTTAATCAGTTTTTTCTTTCAATGATATATTTAGACATCACCAATCCACATCCAACTTGGTATAGCTGTAGCCCCATATGTCTGATTTGGGATATAAGGTTTGTGTCAGTAGGTGTGTTTGTCGCCCTTTATGCTAGTGCCCCCTAAATTGGGGTAGGTTTAAAGCACGTCTTGTGCAACAGCTTGAGAATCATTCTGCCCAAAATTCTGATCTTCTTATGGCAAGGTGGTCTCTAGGAGGCACATTACCCTAGCTCAGTGGTGTCCAGTCTTAACCACAAAAGGCTGGTGTGGATGCAGGTTTTCTTTCCAAACAAGAAGAAGCCACACGCTACTGAAAGTCAAGATCCATTGATTTTTTTCATTGAAACAGGTGGAATCTGTACCCACACTGGCCCTTTGTGGATAAGATTGGACACCCCTGCCCTAACTTATTACCATTTATTTCTGAAATACCAGCTCCTAGTTCAAAACAACAAATCTTGCAATTCAGTAGCTAACATATTGTGAAGTAAATGATCAAACATCACAAAATTTGATGTCTGCATCACTACCACATTCTAAAGATGTACCAAATTTCTTCAGAATTTCATCCCCATAGGGGATGCTGCAACTGACACTTTTACCTATCTTGAAAAATGGCTTAAGCAACAATTGAAATTTGATATACTTATTTCACTTAATTCTAGCTCTTTCTCTCACTTTTTGCTGTGGTCACATTCTACTCCACTAGTCAGTATGTCTAGTTTCTTACTCCTTCTGTTTTTTTACTGTTTTATAGCAGTGCAGTCTCATAGGATGATACACACCAAGTATATTTATGACTGTGTGTTTGTGTGATTAGCTCAAGAACAGTGCATAGAGAGCATAATGGAATGGGTTTCCATGGCCAAGCAGCTGCATCCAAGCCTGGCAATCTGATGGACAAGTCTGGTTTTGGCAGTTGCCAGGAGAACAGTACTTGTCTGACCTCATTGTGCCAAGTGTAAAGTTTGGTGGAGGGGGATTATGATGTGGGGTTGTTTTTCAGGAGTTGGGAACAGACCCTCAGTGAAAGGAACTCTTAATGCTTCAGCATAATAAGAGAATTTTGGACAGTTTCATGCTCCCTACTTTTTGGGAACAGTTTGGGGATGGCCGTTTCCTGTTTCAACATGACTGCACACCAGTACACAAAACAAGGTCAATAAAACAGGGATGAGTGGGTTTGGTGTGGAAGAACTTGACTGGCCTTGAGTCCTGACCTCAACCCGAACACCTTTGAGATGAATTAGAGTGGAGATTGTGAGCCAGGCCTTCTTGCCCAATGTCAGTGTCTGACCTCACAAATGTGCTTCTGGAAGAATGGCCAAAAATTCCCTTAAACACACTCCTAAACCTTGTGGAAGAAGAGTTGAAGCTGCTATAGCTGCAAAGGGTGGACCAACATCATATTAAACCCTATGGATTAAGCATGGGATGTCACAGTTCATATGCGTGTCAAGGCCTGCAAGTGAATACTTTTGTTAATATAATGTAGTTATACATAAATCAAAGGTGAAGTACTGAGCACTTAATTGACATTAAGTGTCCTTAGAAGCAAATCTTGTTTGGCTTCCATGTTTTAGTGAGAGTCCTGAGAAATAATGTTGACTGCATGCAACTACTGCATACTGTTGAGGAATTTTAGAACATAACTGTAAAACTAAATAAACAGATTAAAAAAGTGGACATTGACAATAGAAAGGGGGGGGGGGGGTTGAGAGAAAATTCAGCAGTGTAAGATATTCGAACACTGCAGACATCCTTGCTCCATTGAACCGTGCTGGGTACATGTGATTGAAATCATTTCATTCCCAGTTGTGATCTCTCTGTGAGCCGTATATCTTTTAGCATGGAGTGCCAAAAAGACATCAGAGAGGGGATTGGAGTAGAGTGAAGAAGAGAACGAGGTTAGGAAGAGTCCAGATCTCAGGTATTAATGCTAGGCTGATTTTCTCAGGTTGGTGCTGGAGTTAAAATTTCTGCTTGCTTGGCAGTAATACAGTGACATAAGTCTCCTCAAAAAGAGAGTCATGGCTCGATTCTCAAAGACAAGAGATGAAAAGCAGGGCCATTTTTTGCTGCAGAGAAAAACTTTGCTATATTTGGAATTAGAAAAGTTTTCCATGCACATCTGAGAATTAGACTTGCAGCACACAGTCTGTTGTTGTGGCAGCCACCTGTGAAGATGTATCAGCTGGCTCAGGTGTGGGTGTGTTTCAGATTTATTAGAGCTTTGAAATGACCAACAGACAAGACATCCTTGTTTGTGTGTGTGTTTGTCCCAGAGGCCTGTAATTTAATAAGCACAGCCATTAGTCTGATTATGACTCACCTTCCTTTCTCACCTGCCTGTTCGGACAAAGTGTTTGAATGGATGAGCTCGTTTAGAGCTGTTAGTCTCCTGGACACTGCTCCCCTTCCCCCACCACACACACACACACACACACACACACAAAATGCTATTCATTCAAGCATAAAAGGTACACTCTTCCAGTGTTTGTGCTCTTTAAACCTGAATGAGGACCAACTGTTGTATTTCTGAGAGATGCTTTTTCAGACGTGTTTTGCTAATGGCTTTTAGCTTATCTAATTGTCTCATCTACAGACTTTGTAATGAAAGCATTTTGTTCTCCTAAGTGGCTCTGTGTGTGATCTGCACCACCTTCTGCTGATAAACATATAACCCATCACTGTGGTTTCTCCTGCAGATGGGCACTCTATCTGAGCTGCACGAGGGTGCAGACTGCCTCCCGACCCTCAGTCTTGAGTGTGTCCATGTTTTTATATCTTTGTGGGGACCAAATGCCTATACCTTAGGAATATCTGATATTTTTGACCTTGTGGGGAAAGTGGGTTTTTTGTTGCAGTACTTAACAAAAATAAAACAAATGAAAATGAATGAAAATGAAATAAAAAACTGCCTTTTTAATACTGAGGTTAAGGTTAGGGTTAGGCATAGCATTAATTGGCTGCATTAATAATTAGGTCAATAGAATGTCCTCACAAGTAAAGCAAGACAGCATCTGTGTGTGTGCGTGTGTGTAGGGGTAGAGGGGAACTAGAGTCACTGCCTCACACCTGCAGGAGAATAATTGATTTCTGCCAGAGTCTGCAGACACATACACACTTGAGGGACAGCAGGCAGGTCACCTGGGGAACCAACTATGAGCTGTCACACAAACGCAAAACTTTCTTCTGTCCCACACACCCTTGCAAAAGTGTATGTGTGTGTGTGCGTGTGCAATGTGACAGAAATCAATTACTCCCTCGCAGGTGTGAGGGAGTGACTCCAACTCTGTTTTTGTGTGTGTCTGTGTGTGTGTGTGTGTGTGAGTGAGTGCCTTATGGTAACATGGCAACATTATTTAATTGAACTTCAGGATGATGCATATGCAGGCCCAAACTGCCTACTACGAATCTAAAAAAAACGGGTTGGAATGAGCAGAAACGTCATTTATATGATAATACGATTGTATGACTTCATGAATAAATGCAAACAGATTGCAGATTAAAATGCAGATAAATTTCGTGGACTGCGTTTTGGCTGCAGAACCACAGAACAATTAGAGCTGGCCTGGAGATCATTTGAAGGGCATTCGGATCAGCACTCGGGTGGATGACACCAGCAGATGTGGGAGCATATGCAGCTCTGCTTCCCGGGCTTGACGTGGACATCCAGGCTCACATTCAGATGAGCTTGGTGCTAATTAGGGGCTTCACAACCCGATGAGGAATTCAGTCGCTGTACAAAAACGCTGCGTTTCTGTCCCCCTACAAGGCATAATGACTGTCCTATTCTCAGCCACGCCACTAATGAACACATGCTTAATTAATCAATTAATATATGCAGCCGATTAAATTACAAGGAAAAATTGTGTTCGAAAGCTCAAGGACGTTTAAAGCTGTGTCATGAATGTAAAACAAACCCACAAGCAAAATGAATGCCAAGATGTTCTATCCCTACATATTATCTGTCACTGTAAGTGCACATTCAGTGAGTGCTTGTATTAAATATCTTCTCTGTTATAACTGTCTTTCTTTTCTCTCTTATCTGATCAACCTTCAAAAACAGCTGTCTCCTTCTCTCGCATGTAGCTATCAGTGTGGGACCTCGGCCAGCCGCCTGATGGCTGATGGATGGATTTGTTGTCAGTGAGATTTGAGGGCAATCAAAGAAAGTCTCAGTAACGACTGCCATGGGAAAGTGGTGCAATGAACTCTATGTTTCTTATTCACTGCCTCACAGCCTGCAGCCCAACAATGAACAATGAAGCTGCACAAGTCATTTGTGTCTGATATGCTGCATGTCAATCATTTCTCTGTCTGTGTTTAAGAGCCCTGAAAACTTAGATGGAAATGGAACCCAATAAATGTCATCTGTTTTATGTGAACTATCCATAGTTCCATCTGAGACAGAACAGACTTTTAGAATACAGAAGCACACATATACAACCAAAAAGTAGCATAAACTGATTAACGAAGTATGGCAGAATTTTAAACCTAATTAATTTATGAATATTTACTACTATATTCAGAGTTCAGCAAAGTGTTATAAACAAATATATCTTTTGCAAAAACTTTTATTGATTTTTTTAAAATCAGCTAATCCAGATATATTGAATTATTAATATTTGAGCAAGCACATTTTCATTTCTTTTCTAGGTACAGAAACCATATTGAAGATATTTAATAGATTAATATGGATAAGCTAAATTATATACAGTACCAGTCAAAAGTTTGGACACACCTTTAATTCAGTGGTTTTTCATTATTAAAATTTTTCTGCATTGTAGATTAATACTAAAGCCATCGAAACTATGAAGAAATACATATGGAATTATTTAATAAACAAAAAATTGTTAAACACACCAGAATATGTTTTATAGTTTAGACTCTTTAAAGTAGGCACCTCTTGCTTAGTTGACAGCTTTGCACATCTTGCCATTTTATCAGACAGCTTTATGAGGGAGTCACCTAAAATGGCTTTCAGTAACAGCTGGGCCTTGTCAAGAGTTAATTTCTTGAATTTCTTGCCCTCTTAATGTATTTGAGACGATCAGTTGTGTTGTGAAGAGGTAGAGTTGGTATTCAGTGAATAGCCCTATTTATTTTATGTTCTAATCCATATTATGGCAAGAATGACTCAACTCAGTAAAGAAAACGACAGTCCATCATTACTATAAGAAATGAAGGTCAGTCAGTTGAGATGGTTTGGGATGAGTTGGAGCGCAGAGTGAAGGGAGTCATTTTGAAGTTGATGCCTGCTCCAATACAGTTGGGACAGGGGTGTGATTACCACTGTGTTACATCACCTTTCCTTTTAACAACACTCATTAAGCATTTGAGAACTGAGGACACTAATTGTTGAAGCTTCTTGCTTGTTGTACAACTTCAGTTGCACAACAGTCCGGGGTCTCCGTTGTTGTATTTTGCGCTTCATAATGCCCCACACATTTTCAATGGGAGACAGGTCTGGACTGCAGGCAGGCCATTCTAGTACCCGCACTCTTTTACTATGAAGCCATGCTGTTGTATGTGGCAGAATGTGGCTTGGCATTGTCTTGCTGAAATAAGTAGGGACGTCCCTGAAAAAGACGTTGCTTGGATGGCAATATGTTGCTCCAAAACCTGTATGTACCTTTCAGCATTAATGGTTCCTTCACAGATGTGCAAGTTACCCATGCCATGGGCACTAACACACCCCTATACCATTAGAGATGCTGACTTTGAGCTGATAACAATCTGGAAAGTCCTTTTCCTCTTTTTCTTGCCCGGAGGACATGACGTCAGACCACAGGATGCTTTTCCACGTAACGTCATTCCATCTCAGATGAGCTTGGGCCCAGAGAAGCCGGTGGCATTTTTGTGTGTTGTTGATATATGGCTTTCGCTTTGCATGATAGAGTTTTAACTTGCACCTGTAGATGGAGTGATGTTCACTCAATGGTTATCTGAAGTGTTTCTGAGCCTATGTGGTAGCATCCATTACAGAACGATGTTGGTTTTAATGCAGTGCCGCCTGAGTTTGAAGGTCACGGACATTCAATGTTTGGTTTTCAGCCTTGCTGCTTATTTGCAGAGAATTCTCCAGATTCTCTGAAACTTTTGATCATATTATGAACTCTAGATGATGAAATACCTACATTCCTTGCAACTGCATGTTGGGAAACGTTGTTCTTACACTATTGAACTATTCACCTGTGGAATGTTCCAAACAGGTGTTTTTTGAGTATTCCTCAACTTTTCCAGTCTTTTGTTTCCCATGTACCAACTGTTTTGGAATGTGTTGCAGGCATCAAATTCAAAATGAGTGAATATTTGCAAAAAAAAAACCCAATAACATTTATCCATTTGAACATTAAATATATATGTCTTTGTAGTGTATTCAATTGAATATGGGTTGAAAAGGATTGTCATATATATTGCATATATTGCAAGTCATCATATTCTGTGTGGAATTGGGGTTGTACATTCTGTTAAGGCTACTTTGGGTGCTGAACTGCTGGTTACACTTTACTTGAAATTTTAATGTCACATGCTGTCATAAATCATCCTAACAGTTCCTGTCCACCAAGATAGAATTAAACTATAACTGTTATGTTACCAATATTATGATAACCACAGTTATCATTAATTTAGCTATAATAAAATACACTATATAGGCAAAAGCTTGTGGACACCTGACCATCAAACCCATATGTAGATCTTCCCCAAAATTTTGGAAACTGGAAGCACACAGTTGTACAGGATGTCTTTGTGCACTGTAGCATTACAGTTTCCCTTCACTGACCTGAGAGGCCCAAACCTGTTCCAGCACGACAATGCCCCTGTGCACAAAACAAGGTCCATAAAGATGTGCCAAGGTTGGAATGGAAAAACTCAAGACACCTGCCCAGAGTCCTTATCACAGCTCCATTGAACACCTTTGGGATGAAATAGGACTACCAAATAGGACTACTGTCACTGCTGGGCCCCTGAGCAAGGCCCTTAACCCTCAACTGCTCAGTTGTGTAAATAATATTTTAAAAAATGTAAGTCGCTCTGGATAAGGGCATCTGCCAAATGCTGTAAATGTAATGTGGTCACAGGAGTCAAGGAGAAGGAGTGGCGAATCTTGCTGACCTTCTCCTCAAAGAAGTTAACAAAGTCCTCCACGGTGAGAGAGGTGGGTGAAGGAGGAGTGGGAGGGGTGAGGAGGGAAGAGAAAATGCTGAAGAGCTTGCGTGGATCTGCTGCTGATGCCTCCAGTTTCTTTCTGTAGAAAGAAGACTTGGTTACTTCTCTAGAGAATGTGGCAAGAAGAGATTGGTAGGAGAGAAGGCCAACTATGAGCCTTGATTCCCTCCAGTGCCTCTCAGCCATTCTGAGTTCTTGACGGTTGTTTCTCAGAACTTCTGTCAGCCAAGGAGCAGATGGTGAAGATCTTGTAGGTTTCAGAGAGAGTGGATATAGGTTACAGCGGGTGTTGGTGGGTGTTGTTATAGAGGTGAGAGAGTGAGGAGGGAGAGAAAGAGCAATATTACTAATGCTTGTGGCTGAATAAGCACAGATCCCCAGAGCCACACTCCAAAATCTAGTGGAAAGCCTTTCCAAAAGAGTGGAAATTAATATAACAGCAAAGGCAGACTAAATCTGTAATGGAATGTTCAAGCGCATATGACGGTGATGGTCCGGTACCCACAAACCTTTGGACAAATAGTGTACTTTAAGCTTAAAATTAGTTTCACTGTCCTGTGCTGACCAAACATTGCCAACACTGTTTGCCATCCAAGTGTGTTATAATTCTTCTATATATTAAATTCATCATGTGACTGGACTATTCCCTGTCTTCACCTGTCTAGTTACAGTAAGCCTGTGCCAATTGTGGCCTCAGTTTCCTGTTCTCAGCTCACTGGTGGGATACTCAATGTGGTCTTCTGCTAGTCCATCCACATTTTACAAGTTGTGCATTCAGAAATGCTTTTCTGCTCACCACGGTTGTAAAGAGTGGTTATTTGAATTACTCTAATCTTATTATCAGCTCATATCAGTCTCAAATCACTCTGGCCTTATTCTCTTTTTAGCTCTCTTTTCAACAAGACATTTGCATGTAAAATACATTGGATATATTTTTTGTTTACTTTCTTTGTAAATTCTAGGGTTTTGTGTGAAAATTAGCAATTTCTGAAATACTTAAATGAGCCTATCTGCTACCAACAACAATAACACAGTCAAAATCACAGACAGCACATTTCCCCCTACTCTGATGTTTGATGTGAACAGTACCTGAAGCTCCTTACCTGTATCTGCACGACTTTATGTATTGTTCTGCTGCCACATGACTACAAGCAATTTAACAGTATGAACCTTTTTTCAGTGCAATTTTGCTGCCTTTACTTTTAAGTTCTCATCTTGGACATTATGAGGGCTAGCCATAGAGGCTGTATTTTGTTTTATCCCCCCAGAACATCCTAGGCTATCCAGATCTTGCATCATTTCATATGATAATGCTTTCAGATTCTTTATAGCAAGGAAAAAAGATTGCATCTTATGAAATTATATTTTTATATATCTCATAACAAAATGGTGGCAGTGGAGATATCTTTCCATAATTATGGGGGTGGGGTGGGGGAACCACGACTGTAGGGTTGTCTATGACATATCAATTTGAAAATACTGTATATGTACTAAGTGGCTACAATGTCAGCCCTATGTTAGAGAAAATGCAGAACTCTGCAATTTCAATACCAGATTACAAAAATATGCTTTATCCAACAGAGAAAAACTAAAAGCATGGGAAAGGGTAAAGTCTGCTGTTTATTCTGCTATGTGGTACTTTGTGAAGACTTATTCATCTAATAAGCAGGTGTGTTAATTTGGATGCACAGTGCATCTGTCAGGTTATACTATGCTTAAATTTAAAGCAAATTTATTTATTATTTATTTCATTGCATATACAAGCAAGTCCCATTTATTGGAAAGGTCAAGTCGTGATATGTGTGCCACTTAATTGCGATGAATACTTTGTTAGCAATTCATCCGAGAAGAAGGGACGTGAACATAAAATGTGTCCTTTGGGTAGGGGTTAAGCAATAAATATGATGGAAAAACAAGTTAACTTCAACATTCTGCTTTAGACAAAAAAAGAGTCAAATGAAAAGAAAAATGAATGTTATGTGTCACACCATCACTGTAAAGTGATTGCAGCCTTTTCTTTGCAGTCTTTTTTTTAATAGTGAATATCTACATGATCTTTTGGAGTGGGAGCATGCTTGATCTTTTTGTGGGCTCCTCCATGCCTGTGTCAATGTTTGTGCTATTCCCATCCTGCTGCCTACACAGTGCCGTCTCAATGTCTTCCATTTATTACAGCATCTCAGGAGTCATGTTTGTACAGCATGGCTGGGTCTGTGCCAAATACACATAATTACAATTTTACATCCTGTAATGTAAATTAGTCTGGTAATAAATTTGAGTCAAAGCGTGAAAATGCTTGTTCTCTACACTTTATTGACAGATATAATTTAGCACCTTGGAAAAGAAAGAAGAAAGATAATTCCCTACTCCTTTTATGTATCCAAATTCAGCACCTGCTTTTTGAATGCAAGACGGAAAGGGTGCCATGTAATTGTGTATGTTTAAATGTGTAATGTGCAATGCAAAAGTTGCTTATCTTGTGTGCAGGGGCCTCACTGCAGCAACATACTCCAGATAGCACACGAGAAGACACAGAAAGTAGATATGTTTCTGTTTCATTTGTTGATTGTACACTGCGACAGAACAAAGCAACTATAGTTTTAGTGTCCCAAACTGCTACCTATTCACTACACAACCACATAACTGGAGCAGAAATAAAGGAGAGGGAAGGAGAGAAAGCGAAACAGACTATTACAGACAGAGAAGATGAATATGCTCTGAAGATTTGCAGACAAGATCAGACACTGTGACATATCAACATCAGATATCAACGTCTCCCCTTCAGCAGGCAAGGAATCAAGACAAATCATCCCTCTTCTCTGTTTTCTCTGTCTCTCCCTCTCTATCACTCAAACACAAACACATACACGTGCACAGCAGTATGTCAGAGGCAGAATGAATTTTCCATTACAGTCATGCTGAGCTTACACTGCCATCTCGGAAAGAGGGAATACGGATAAAAGAGGTTTGAATAAACCTACACTGAAAGCATTGGCTTACCATCCACAGAACCCTGCCTGTCTCTTAGTGTCACTTTCACTTTGTCATTCCAACATGGTGGCTGTATACCTGCCAGTTTGCTGGAAAGAGGTAGCAGCACTAACAATCACCCCAGGGCTCATCTGTGTGTGAGCAGCCCAGAAAGGTCAAGGGTCAGATAGCATGATGCTCTGCACAAACACTGCCTCAGTGTCCAGCGATAGCACTAAAAAAGGCTAACAAACATCAAATAAAGCTAAAACCAAACAGCTAATTGCTATATGAAGAAATAAGGTGCTGGTTACTTGTGAGCACATCTGAGGAGTATCTGATTTCCCTCCTTATTTTGGTCTTCACTTCAAAGACTGTAAGCATGGAAGCTGCTTTTATATTATTTACAAATACTACTTGCCAGAACTTGGCATAACAAGCTGCATTTGGGTTGCATTTTATTTTATTTATTGAATTTATCTAAGTCCACAACAACATCAACTGTGCAACTTTCATAAGAGGCAGCTTTTATTGTATAATAAACATATTTTGTGACAGTTTATAAATTCATATGACCATGACAAGCTCTTCTTAGTCACTCATTTGCCATGATTGATTAAAACACCAATTATATATTCTTCTTTGTTTTTTCTCAAGAAAACTGCTAATTATTTTTAATTGTTATTCTTCAAAAATAAAAAAGGAATGTTTTCACTCAGTTATTTAACACATGGAGAAGCTGTTTTACACTTAAGAAATAAAAACGGTCTGACTTTCATAATTGTTCTTTGTTTAATTTGGTTGAAAATATCATAAGAAAATCAAACCAAATTGTGAGCAGACTGTATTGTTACACCCCTAATAACTGGAAAAATTAATATTGGCTGATACTCAAAGGTTAAGTATTGTTATCGATATTGGAAAAGAAAAACAAAGGTTTGGACACTGAATACTGAAGTCATCCAGACTATGCTTTGATTACTTTTGCTTTGATTACAGCTTTGCACACTCTTGCCATTCTTCATGAGGTTATCACCTGACATTGTTTTCCAACAGTCTTGAAGGAGTTCCCAGAGGTGCTGGGCACTTGTTGCCTGCTTTGCCTTCACTCTGCGGTCCAACTCATCTTAAACCATCTCAATTGTTTGACCTTCATTTCTTAAAGTAATGATGGACTGTCGTTTTTCTTTACTTAGTTGAGTTTTTCTTGCCATAATATGGATTAAATACTCAAGTAGGGCTATTCACTCTATACCAACTCGTCACAAAACAACTGATGGTCTCAAACACATTAAGAAATTCAAGAAATGAACTCTTGACAAGGCCCAGCTGTTAACTGAAAACCATTCCAGGTGACTACCTCATAAAGCTGACTGAGAAAATGCCAAGATGTGCAAAGCTGTCAACTAAGCAAGAAGTGCCTACTTTGAAGAATCTAAAATAAAAAACATCTTCTGGTTTGTTTAACACTTTTTTGTTCACTAAATAATTCCATATGTTTTTTTTCATAGTTTGGATGACATTAGTATTAATCTACAATGCAGAACATTTTAAAATAATGAAAAACCACTGAATTTGAGGTGTGTCCAAACTTTTGACTGGTACTGTATATCATAAATAACTAAAAACTTTAAAAGAAAAATAATTTTAGAATAATATGTTTTAAAAGCAAAGATATTTTAAGACATATTATTAACCTGATGTGAGTTTCAATGATGCACACACCATTTAACTGAAGAAGACCAAGAAGAAGGCTTAAAAGTTGCAAATAATAGTGATGCTCATGCAACATACACACATAAACACAGACAGAAGTTTGAGCAAGTTAAGTTTCTTTGAACAAAAAAAAGTTAAAAAAGAACTGTAAAATGCAGTGAGCACTAGAAGCCCTATTGCATTTAATTACAATAATTATCTTGCGAATAAATTCTGCTCATAAAAGCAAATCCATAAAGACAGATTTCTTCTGCATTATATTAATGTGCTATATTCTGCACTGTTCTGACACAATGTGGTGTGTGATAGACTCTCAGAGGGGTGTGCTCTGTATGTATTGCTGTATATTATATGTTTTATGTTAATAAAATAAATGAATAAGAACATTTTCAAAGGTTCTTTACTATGAAACCAACCTTTCTTTGATAATAACAAAATATATTCTGCATGTCTGCATAGAAATGCCTGAAACTATATCTATATAAAGCAGCAAACATGCAGAACTGCTATTATATTAGTTGCATGATTTCTGTGTGTGTGGAAACTTTCATCAGTCACAGCAAGGATTAATGTTGTACTATCTCAAAGAGGTACATTTGCTCTAACACAGTTAATCATTAGGTTAATAGTTTGCTATCTCTGTGGATTTAATCTCTCTCTCCTCTCTCTTCTTTATGCTACACCATGTTTTTTTATTTGTAGGCACTACAAGGCGAAAAGAGTGTTTGTTCTGCCTGACAGACAGAGAGTGATGTACTAAGACACAGATACACTTACATACACTACACTGCAGAACAATACCAATAACACCTCGTGGGGAAAATGGTTAAATATTTACCAGTTCTCTTTCTGACAGAGTAAATTTATTGTAGCTGTGTTTGCATGTTCAATTCAATATAATGGACTAGAGGAAACACTTGAACTCCATTGAAAATCACCTCCTGATGTTTGGCACTGTACTCAGGCTTGGTGAAGGCAAACCTCTTTAGACTTAGGTCTACTGCCAATTACTGATCATAGATAAATTACTTCCATATTTTGGCTAGTCCTTTTTGAATGGCAGTGCTCTGGGATCATTACTAATAAGTAACCTGCGCACTGAGTGTTGTATTAAAAAAGCCTGTAAATAACATGCTACCAAAAACAGCCTAATAGTCAGATACTCTTGAGCCCTGTTGACCTTTGCAGAGCCACTGAGCTCAGAGAAAAATCAAACTTCATTATTGGCTGCCTTTAGTATATTATTCCTACTAGCACTGTGAACTGGTGTGGAGAAAGGATTAAGGATAAAGAATGGAGATGATTAAACTGGTGTGTGTGTGTGTGTGTCTGTCTGTCTGTTTTTCCCACCTGGTAATTCTCATTGCCATTCATTCATTTGCTCGTTTGTTCATTCATTCATTCATTCATTCATTCATTCATTCATCCATTAATTAATTCATTCATTTGTTTGTTCATTCATTCATTTATCTTTTGTAAGAACCTTAACCTGGTTAGGGTTATGGTGGGTCCAAAGCCTATCCCAGGAACACTGTACTGTAAGCCTGGATCCACACAGGGAAAACATGCAACACTCCATAGAAGTGGTCTCCAACCCTATTCCTGGAGAGCTACCTCCCTGAAGACTTTAGTTCCAACCATAATCATGTCCACCTGACCATCTTATCATTGCTTTAAGACAGTGGTTGGACCTAAAGTCTTCAACGAAGTAACTCTCTAAGAACAGACAACACAAAGACACATGAACAGATTTAGTTTTAGTTTTAGTTTTTCAAAAAGTCTTTCAAAAGTGAAGTAAGAGAAACAAGCACAGCGGCCTGAAGGAGCCTGAATGACATATTCAGTTTTAATTAAAAAGTTTCCCTGTCCTGGTACAAAATAACGTCTAGACAGTATTTTTAAAAATAGAGTGAGGAGATTTTTTTTTAATTTAATTGAATTATGGTCTGCTGTTGGCTTCAAAAAAATGAAACTCGATCCTCATGGCTCTCATCAGATCCCTCTTGTCCATGTGTGTCTGCAGCCAAGCAGTCCATCGGCAGGATTAGCTTCCTTTATTTGAATTAATAATGAGATATTGCACATGGCACACATGCATCACACAGTCCTGCTTCCTAAGATTAACTACTTGGTCAATTTTCTGCTATTGCCTTGTGGAACCAGCAGAACAATAATTCAGCTTATCATAGACATGCGTGCACAGACACACATGCTGAATAAGAGGCACAGCAGCCTTTTTCATATTTATTTTAAATATCAGCTGTTTTCATTCTGTTAAGTTTAAGTTCCCACAGCCTGCCTTTAGGTGCACAAAAAAAGGAGCAGATACTCTCATGCGGTGACATGGTGGCACAGTGGGTAGCGCTGTCATATCATAGTTTGTAAGTTCTTCTCATGTCTGCATGGGTTTCCTCTCACAGTCCAAGGAAAATTGGAAATACTAAATTACCCCTAGGGGTGAATATCTGTGTCTGTGTTTGCCCTACGATGGACTGGTGACCTGTTCTGGAATATGCCACAGCTCTCCCATTAACTCAGTGGTAGGATAAGTGGTTTAATCCTCATGTGCCAATCAAATGCTGATGGAAAAAACTCTGCATTTAAACACAACTCTATATCTCAACAGTCTTAAAGTGTGCTTGAAATGAATCTTTGACCTTCTACACTATTATACTTACTTGTTACTTGTTACTCTACTTTTATACTTACTCGACATCTGTCTAAAAAAAAGAAACTGAAATCCAAAACAAGACACACTCCCTGTTCAATAATTTAGGACCTCACTGCAAGTTTCAAAAGCTTGGCATAAAAACAGAGCTGTATGAAATCTGGATGAGACAGAGAAAGAATACATGGTGAGTGGGAGACAAGGTGAGATAGAATGTAGAGGTGAAGGAAGAAGAACAGATTGTTAAAGATGCATGGAAGGGAGAAAAATGTATTTTGCCTCAGCTGAAGGAAGATTGTTAGATCTGTTCTGTAGAGATGTCCTTTCCTTAAGCATTCGTCTCTCTATCTCTTTGATTTTATCAGACAAATTGATTTCACCAGGGGCAGAAGGCCATAAGACAATATAGAGTAATTACTGCACACTACAGGTACTACCCACATTTCTGATCTGAGTGGCTGCAGAATATCACACTTAGAGAGACAAAGAGGAAAAAGAGAGACTGGAGGGTTAAAGCTGAATTATAGTTGCTTTTAACTATGTATACATGAGAGGACTGCCATGTACTGTATATCCTGTGGTCATTTGAAGCGTTGCCTGTTTTGCATACCCGTCTTCTTGATTAATATTAAATAATTTTAATTTAGAATATAAGGGTATTAGTGTATTATTTCAGAAGCAGCACGTGCCACCAACCACAACAGTCTAAAAATATAACAGAGCTGTTTAATAAACTATGCATGAAATCATTTAGGTTTCATTTGGAAACCATATGAGCAAGAAAGTTTTGGCTATGATATGGCATCTATTGAATGTTTCTTTACTCATCCAGATGTGCATAATTTATATAGCTGTGTTTGTGAACAATGAGGGTGATTGAGCAGAAGTTTTTAATTCAGATATTCTTAAATGTAGGTAAAAAAACATACATTTAGCACTTGGAGCATTAATGTTCGCAGTCTGGGCACATTTGGTAATTCATTTTTCATTTTCAAAAGACCTAAAACTTCTCCAGCTTCACTGAAAAAAAGAAAAACAACTCATTTTTTGTTTTGCTTTTTCTGTCGCCAATGGAAGAAACTGGATTTCTGCCAGAATCACCATTTAAAGTTACAGGAGGTAACCTGTACAAATATAACCTTTTGTCATATTTGCTAAAACTGTGACTATGTCCAGTAGTACATGAGTACAATTACACATTAGTACAGAGTACATTTACAATAAAAAAAGGCCCCTGTGGTTCCTCCTAGTGCTCTTTATGCCATTGGCAAAATTCACCACACCCATTTTAAAACAACCAATCAGCCACGAGGAACGTCAAACAGTCTTTCAATCTTTTCCCATGCACAAGCTGTGGGTACCCCCCCTCTGCCCTGCCCCACTCCCCCATGCATGTGATTATAGCAATATCTTTGGGTGGGTTCAGGAGCTTTCCAAACATAATGAGAATGAAATTCCTGCACTCCGTAGGACTTACGCATGGGGATGTGTTTTAATCTTGGGGAACAAGAACATTCTCTTACAGCCAGTGAAATGTGACTCGGTGCATTGTCCTGATGGAGAATCCATGAAGAGGCAATCTGAGCAAACACAAACAAAACAATCTTCCTCAAACGTTCCAATACTCCAAGGTAAAATGTTCATTTACCGTTTGGCCTTCTGGTACGGATTCTTTATGGATGATCCCTTGAGAATCAAAAAAGATGAACAGTGATTTTTGATTTTTATTTGCTCATGCGAGCTTTCTTTGGGTGAGATGATGTTTTCATGTGTCATTCAGCACTTTGTCTTTCTGTCTCCGGACCATACTCGAACACCATGATTCATCTCCTGTCATTACTCTGTTCAGGAAATTCTCTTGTTAAACAACTGGGTGACAATAAGGGAACTTGTACATAAGCTTTTTCAACATTTCAAGTTTGTGATTCATTTTCACCAAATTTCACATAGCATTTGATTGTGTACCACTGCTCCAAACTTGCTTGCATTGGTCCAGTGATGAGGAACTTCAGGAGGGTTTCACACTAACTGACCTTGAACCACCATCCCCATACATAATAGGTACAGTATATCTATACAAGACAAGTAATACAAGTAACACAGTTTTCTGGAAGGTTCCACAATTAGCAGTTTAACTGGTAACAGGTCTTCAAGATTTTTCAAGATAAAAGGAGCATCCACCAAAGGGTTCGTCTTTGCAAGCAAGGATGGGTCATGGTCATTTGTAAAAAACCTTGCAAGAGAATTGCCAGTCTGATAATATTATGAAAAGATTCAGGGGGTAAGGGGAAAACTCAGTGTGTAAAGGCCAAGGATGGAAATCTCTTCAGAACGGGTGACCATTGAGCCCTCAGACAGTATTTTTTAATAAACTACCATGATGGACATGGCCACATGGGCTTGGGAGGACTTTGGAATGTCACTATCACTTAACACTTAACACTGCATCAAGAAATGCAATCTGAAATTGTATTATGCAAAGAGAAAGCCATGTATTAATTTTGTGCAGAAACGCCAGCGAGTTCTCTGGGCCCAAAGTCATCTGAGATGGACTGAAAGACAATGGAAATGTGTTCTGTGGTCAGAGTCTACATTTCAGTTTGTTTTGGGGAAAAATGGATGTTGGGTTCTATGTGCTAATCTAAAAAAGACCATCCATAATATTACCAACACCATGGGGGTGCATCGGTATAAAGTATACATAAAAGAAAAGGTGATGTGACCCAGTGGTAAACATACCTCTGTCCAACCATTTTTTGAGTGTGTTGCAGGCATCAATTTCTAAATTTGTTTATATTTAACAAATAGAAGTGAGTTTGTCACTGAAAGTCTTTTCTTTATTCTTTTGTCTGTTCAATAAAGCTTCAAGTGAATTAACAAATTACAGATGTTTTTCAGATTTTAGAAAGTGTCCCAAATTTTTTTTAATTCTGTTTGTTATTATTTAAAATGTTATATATACAGTATTCATGGTGTTAGTAAATGGGTTTAATCTTGCTTTCTGTAGGTTTGGTGGTGCTCACACTGTAATATTTACCCACATTAAACTCAAATTCATTGATTGGTTGTACCTTATTACATGCTATATAGGTGAATTTTCCTTTTTTAAATAAGCAATGGTGATGGTAATATCCCTTGGCATATGATTATTTAACAATTACATTCAGACCCACATGAGTGACAGGTAGATTTTCAGTTTGTTTGCGTGCCCCCAAAAGTTTTAAACACCAGCTGCCACTCCATCGGGGTAATGGTGTCTTGCCAAATGTGATCACAGTGTACAGTGAGTCTTGAAGGTGCAGGGGCATTCAGAGGGTAGACAGGGCTGTGAGTGGTGGTACCATAAACAGTCATGATCAATTCTATAATATTTAAGAAGATCTTCTCTCCTTGAAACTTCTTTTTGAAAAAATAAAATGCCCACTTCATGCAATTCTACAAGAAAACAAAAAACAAAACAAAACAACAAAACAAGCTTTCTAGTATATGATCAGCTGCAGGGAAGTAAAAGGAATATCAAGGCTCTGCATGCTATGCAACAGCACTGCTGCTACACAGATTAGACAAATGAGCCATTTGACCATGTAATAGCTTTAGTTTTCCAAGTTCCCTGGTTGCCTCCTACATTCAGCAATGTTTATTTTATCTCTCCTACCTATCTGCCCTTTGTCATAGATTTTACTGCATCACAGTTTATTATGGAGATTTTATTTTTAGTAGATTGCCTACTTCTAAAAAACTCGTAGCTTCTCTCAGAACCTTTCACAATGTCGTGACTGACTTTTTGATCAGCTTTCCAATGTGTGCATCTGAAAAACTAGCTAACCATCTAACCCCCCTAACCATCTAGCTTCTTCCCCCCCCATCTGTCTCCATATTGACTATGTAATGAAATTTGAGGCATTAGGACATGGGGGAGGTGCCGTTGCCCATTACCGACCCTGAGCACCTATTGCTTTGCACTGCTTTACTAAAATACTGAACAGAGAGAAGGGCTCTGTGTGGATGGATGGAGAAGGCGGTCTGAAGACAAGTGTCAAAACACCACAAAAATAAAATACGTTATTTGAATGTCTGTTACAAGCATTAAGTAACCAATTTGATAACTTATTGATGCACTAGTGTTAATTGCATTATGCTAGCGAGGAAACCTGATGATTACTGACCTTAAAGTTAACCTACTGAAAAAGCCAGTTGCAGTATTTGCAGTACTGTACATTGCAGTATTTAGGGCAGACATGATCGATGTCTTTTTCTCTCTTGTTTTTACGAGTGTATATTTTACAGATGTTTAAGTTAATAGTTGATCATAACTTATTATTCTACATGCAGATGGATATAGGAAACTTTTTGTAAAGGCAGAAGCTCATCCAAAGGAATGCTTGTGTTTACTGACTGCTGGTTTGTGTAATTTAACTAATTTTTAATTTGCATTAATTTTTTCCTACTGCATCTCAAAAAACTTTAATATAGTGGAAAAAGTTACTTTTTTTTATAATTTAATTTGAAAAATGTAAACTGTCATATTTATATTCATTACATATGAAGTGAAGTTTTTTGTGTTAATTTTGATGATTATGCCTTACAGCTCATAAAAATCAGAAATCCAGTATCTCAAACAGTATACAACCCCAATTCCAATGAAGTTGGGATGTTGTGCAAAGCATAAATAAAAACAGAATACGATGATTTACAAATTCCTTTCAACCCATATTCAATTAAATCTGCTACAAAGGCAAGATATTTAATGTTCAAACGGATAAACTTTATTGTTTTTTGCAAATATTCTCTCATTTTGAATTTGATGCCTGCAACACGTTCCAAAACAGTTGGGACTGGGGCAACAAAAGACTGGGAAAGTTGAGGAATGCTCAAAAAACACCTGTTTGCAACATTCCACAGATGACCCCACCCTCAGGACTCTCTAACTATGAGAAACAAGATTCTCTGGTCTGATGAAAACGAGATTGACCTTTTTGGCCTGTAGTGACTGTAGTGTCAGGAGGAAACCAGGCGCTGCTCATCACCTGCATAATACAATGAAGCATGTGGTGGGACAGGGAGACTGGTCAGGGTTGAGCCAAAGCTGAATGGAGCAAAATACAGAGATGAATGAAAACCTGATCTAGAGTGCTTGGGGCCTCAGACTTGGCTGAAGGTTCACCCTCCAACAAGACAAAGACCCTAAGCACACAACCAAGACGATGCAGGAGTGGCTTAGGGAGAACACTGTGAATGTCCTTGAGTGGCCTGGCCAGAACCCTGACTTGAACTCAATGGAGCATCTCTGGAGAGACCTGAAAATGTCTGTCCACTGACAATCCCCATTCAACCTGACAGAACTAGGGAGGATCTGCAGAGAAGAATGGCAGAAAATTACCAAATCCCAAACCTTGTGGAGTTTATCATCATACCCAAGAAGACTAGAAGCTGTAATCGATGCCAAAGGTGCTTCAACCAAGTATTGAGTATTTAAGGTCTGAATACTTATGTCAATGCAATATTTAAAAATTTCCTTTTCAATAAATTTGCAGAAGATTCTAACATTCTCTTTTCACTTTGCCATTATGGTGTATTGAGAGCAGAATGATGTAGAAAATCTTTTTTTTATTATTATTTTAGCACAAGGCTGCAACATAAAATGTGAAAAAGTGAAAATAAGTATATATAAACTGTCCATCTCTCCTTGTCTCCAAAGTCAAGAAAACATAAGAAAAGCAATGATGCAAAGATAAAAAGAAGGATATAGACCAAGCTCAAGACAAAACAACAGTAAACATTGGGTGGCTTTTCAGAAGTAATGGGAGCTACAGGACCATAAAGCTAAGATGATAAGGGTTACAGTAGCACTCTGTAGTGGATATCTCATTACTGTGTTTCTTGTCAAAAAGTATAATTTCTTGTTTGTAATGAACACGTAATGAAAAAAACTTTGGAGGGACAGTATAGCCAGGCAAAAGCCACTGTAATGTTCTTATCACTGTGAACTCCATTCTTTTTACTCAACTACTTCTGTTGCCATTGGTACTCGCATGCATATGCATGGCAAGCTTCTCTGCAGGGGTCTTGGAGGCAGGGCTGGAGCACAGCAGAGAGGGACAGGGAGGGATCTGGAAGTTTTCTATTCTCAGTCCTACCTGCTGTAGCTTTAATCACTGTTAGGAATAAATTAATCATATGGATTGCTTGTGAGTGAGTGTGGCTATATTCCAGAATGCCCCTAATTGGGCATTTATATATGTAATATGATTTCCTTGGATTCCCATATGCATTTTAAAAAAATGAATGTAACAAACACAGACCTTTCAGTCATATAGACTATATGCTGTCTGGGGCGCTTTGACGTCTGCAAATGAATGACATGAATGTTTGTGTGTGTTTCTGTATATACAGGGGTTAGACAATGAAACTGAAACACCTGTCATTTTAGTGTGGGAGGTTTCATGGCTAAATTGGACC
>JAOVYV010000030.1:6994487-7004626 GCA_025674545.1 Hassar affinis
AGAGCTTAAGAAAATGTCATAAATGTGCTTCTTTTATCTGTTCTCTCTAATGATTATTTCAACATTTAAAGTATTTTCCTTTAATTGATTAAATAAAAGACAGATGTTTATGGGGAAATTGCCACATTATTTTTAGAATTCCTTTTTTTTCCTCGTCCTTTGTCTGAGACAAAGCCCCACGTATCTTCTGACGTTGAGCCCCAAAGGAACCAAGTGGATTGACTGATTCTTCCATCTTGTCACTCGACTCGGCCATAACTCTGCCTTAACTCCACCCTCGCGTCAATCTTCAAAAACTCACAAATGGCAGTTCAGATTTGGCAGTTTTGTGGAGTCACAATTTTGCTCTCTGGTCTGCTTGAAAAGAACAATAATTTTTCTTCACTTTAGTCCCCCACCTCTCCAAGCTAAGACCTTTTTGTAGACTTCGTACAGAGGAGATCTGCAAGAATGCCTTGTCTTAAGTTACAGGCGTTTACTCAGTTTACGATAGTAACTTCTTTCTTCGCTGATGGCCACAGCAAGAAGTTCTTTGCTGATCAAGAACTGAGACTCTGAACCTCCATTCCAGCCTCGCTACATGCTCCAGAGCGAAACCTCCTCTACAAGACGATGTCTAAGATCGACCATGGTGAACTCCATGTTCCTTCATAAGTTTGTGTCGTGTGTTGAGCAAAGAAGCAAGATCTCTGGCAATGGAACCACCTCTCGAGTCACGTGCACTTCATCAGACTGCTTTGAATCTTCGAAAAAAGGCAAGTGGACCTCTACTAAAAAGCTCTGGCTGTGGTTTGGCAACTTAATCTCCTAACCCTTTAAATCACCAATTTTTTTGTTTGGTAAATTTTCTTCCTTTAGTAGTTAGGCGCGCTGTAGGTTCCCAGTTAAATTTCACTGCTTCCTCCATAAATTTCACCTCTCCTTATTATCCTAGCACCTAATACCCAGTTTAAATTCTAGTTATTAGTCTGTTGTAGTCATATATACTGTATATAACTATACTCACTGCAGTTATCCTATCGCTATCCTGAATACATTAATAAATTTCATTTAATTATCCAGTCAGCTATTCTTGTGTGTTCTCTGGTACATTCTGTGGTCTAAATAAGTGATCTCTTGACATCAGGAGGAGACTGATAAAAGGTAACTCATTTGGTTTTCCCTGATTTTTCCAACTTAATAAATTCAAGTGGTGCCCCCATTTTGTAAGGTAAAACAAACATAATATCTAAGTCCCATTTTCACAAATCCCACTACATAGTGATGTGAGCATAAACAGGGCATGTCTGTTCAAATAAGTCTTAAGAACATTTGTATTGCATAGATTACATATAGTGGACACATAAAATAAACTCTGTGCCACATATGGGGAGCAGTTTCCAGACAAAACACATTAAAAATGTCTTCAATAAAATAGATTATAATTGTGTATATTTTAAGCCTACTTTAAGTGCATTAAATACATATAGAACATATATCATGTTTGCTTAAGTGAGAATTCCCATCAGCCACTGCACTTCACATTCACATCACATGACTGTTTGCACCTGTTTCATGTTTTGGGGTAAAGAACACTAGCATTTAAGTCACATTTTGCACTGTACTCATTGCCATGCATTGTCATGTTCTCTCCTTGCTCATGTTTGAGTTTCAGTGTCAAGTTTTTTTTGTTTTGCACTTAATCTGCACTTGCAAATCCTGACAGAACTTAGATGCAGCAGGCCCAGTGCCCAGGGGGCACTACTGGAGAAGAACAACCTGATGTAGAAATGATAGAGAAGAAGAGCTTTGCCACCTAAGATGGCTAGAAGGAAATTTTTCCAAACCACCCTCCCTGCCTCACTGGGAATGCCACTGTGGATGTAGTTAATTTGTGCTACAACTTGGCCCTTGTCAAAGTCTGTTGTGAGTCCACTGCAAGCTCAGTATTCCTCTGCATCTTGCGCTTATAGGTCTCCCCTACTGCATCCTCACATGGTATGGTGAGATCAATAATTTAAAAAAGCTGGATGAATGCTGATCATAGCACAAGTTCATGTCCAATATTGGTAAAGGCGATTCACAGTTGCTGTACTAGGTTTACGGCCATTCTTCTCCATTCCCTCCCATCTCATCCATGGACCTTGTTTTGACTGTGCAATGGCCCTTGCACACCTTGCTATGTCCTCCTGCTGGCGCACTTCCTGCACCAAGAGTGTACATCTCTGAGGGAGAGCACATTGGTCACATTGGCTTGAAGGCCAAGAGCACCTTGGCCTCGCTGCACCTGACACATAATGTCCCTATGCCTGAACAATGCCTTTAACTGCTTGATTGCTTCTACTGGTATGCATTTCTTCTAGTAACCAGGTTGGGAGCAACTTTAGCAATTATTGGATCAGCCAACTCTGTTAGCATCAATTCCAACCTTACCTTGGTGCATTTGTACTCCTCTTTAAGACTGGAGATGGGTAGGTCCAACACTACCTTGCCATAGAGCTCAGTTCTGCTGAGGCACTGAGGAAGACCTAGCCACTTTCGGATGAATGAGCCCAGAAGTTTTTCCAATTTTTCCACCCTCGAGACTGGGATCTCATATAACGTTAGTGGCCACATGAGGCGTGGAAGTGGTAGGCTGGGTAAAATGACACAGTGGGGTCAGTAGATGCTGAGGCACATAGTGCTCAGAGGTCGCTAACTTTCTGCAGAGTCAGTCACTACAGACCTGCAAACTTCATGTGGCCTTCAGATTAGCTCAAGAACAGTGCATAGAGAGCTTCATGGAACAGGTTTCCATGGCTTAACTGCTTCATCCAAGCTTTACAACACCAAGCACAATGCAAAGTGTCGGATGCAGTGGTGTTAAGCACACTGCCACTGGACTCTAAAGCAGTGGAGTTGAGTTCTCTGGAGTGACAAATCATGCTTACCCATCTGGCAATCTGATGGATGAGTCTGGGTTTGGCAGTTGCCAGGAACAATACTTGTCTGACTGCATTGTGCCAAGTGTAATGTTTGGTGGAGCTGGGATTATGGTCTGGGGTTGTTTTTCAGGAGCTGAGGCTAGCCTCTTAGTTCCAGTGAAAGGAACTCTTAATACTTCAGCATACCAAGAGATTTTGGACAATTTCTGCTCCCAACTTTGTGGGAACATACATGGGAACATTATACTCCATAAAAACATACATCATAAACTTTTTAATCCAATAAATAATATTGATTTAAAACATACCATCCATCCATCCATCCATCCACCTTCTTCCGCTTATCCGGGGCCGGGTCGTGGGGGCAGAAGTCTAAGCAGTGATGCCCAGACTTCCCTCTCCCCCGACACCTCAGCCAGCTCCCCAGGATGAATCCCGAGGTGTTCCCAGGCCAGCCGAGAGACATACTCCCTCCAGTGTCAACATCACCTGCAAAAAGCAGGGACGATATCCTGTGGTTCCCAAACCGGACTCCCTCCGGCCCCCGGCTGCACCTAGAAATTCTGTCCATGAAGATTATGAACAGAACTGGTGACAAAAGGCAGCCCTGACGGTGTCCAATGTGCACCTGTAACAGGCCCGATATACTGCCGGCAACACGAACCAAGCTCCTGCTCCGGTCATACAAAGAACCGGAACACCCCCCACAGAATACCCTGAGCAACATGGTCAAATGCCTTCTCCAGATCCACAAAACACATGTGGACTGGTTGGGAAACTCCCATGAACCCTCAAGCACCCTGTGGAGGGTGTAGAGTTGGTCCAGTGTTCCTCCAGTCCAGTGACCAGGACAAAAACTGTATTGTTCCTCCTGAATCCAAGGTTTGACTAACAGCCGAATTCTCCTCTCCAGTATCCTGGGGTAAACTTTCCCAGGGAGGCTGAGAAGTGTGATTCCCCTGTAGTTGGTGCAAACTCTCCTTAAACAGGGGGACTACCACCCCAGTCTGCCACTCCAGGGGCACTGTCCCCAACTGCCACGGGATGTTGCAGAGGTGTGTCAACCAAGACAGCCAGCCTGCCCCTCTGCCAACGGATCCAACTCACTGTCGTTGCCCATGTGGGTGTTGAAATCCCCCAGTAGAACACTGGAATCCACAGTTGGGGCACTTTCCGAGGACCTCGCTTTTGACTGCCACCCAATCCACATAGCACCTGTCCCCAATTGTTTCCTCTGGGGCCACAGGAAGATCCTCAGATCATTCTGGCACACAAACCCCTTTGCCATGATAAGGTGGCAGTTAGGAAGGAGGGGTAAAACATACCAGTATTATAGTAAATATTATATTGCCTACTCCTAGAGTTAGGGCTCTGCAATATTGCAGTTTAATTACTTAAAAGATAGGTTCACCTTTTCTTACATTTGAGGTCTTCTGAATGCTGCAATTTCCAGGTACCTTAGGCAGTTTTTATATCAGTTACTTAAAACTTTTGCTAAATAATATGACCCCTCTACCATCCAAATGATACTCCATTCAGTGGGAGAATATGCATTGCACACAATGTATATATACTGACAGTCAAAGATTTGAATACATGAATGAGAAGGTGTGTCCAAACTTTTGACTGCTACTGTATGTGGATATTCATAAATTTGTGTTTGTACAGGTGCATCTAAAAAAATCAAGACATTGTAAAAAGTGGCTGGAACGAGCCCGCCACATTTCACAGAGGCCTCAACCCAGAGTTCCAGAGGTAGTTGGTGTGCTTTGACGTGGACATTAGTTTGGATACACTCATCTCAACATGACAAACTGGCCGACCCCAGAGAAGCCCAGAGCCCATGGTCCTGGGACCCCTTCACCTGATGAGCCAGGACAAGAGACGGAGGTCGGCCCACCACCTGTGCTTCTACTGTGAGGAAAGTACTCCATGTGCCAGGGGTGGCCCTAATAGCTATTCCCTGGTGCACGTAGTGAGTAGCCCCATTTCGTTGACTCCCATAGATCTCACCATTCTGGTGCAGACAATCTGTCCAACCGGTGTCCTTTCTTTTACAGGCTTCATCAACTATGGAGCAGCCACCAGCTTTTTAGACTGAGCCACAGTTGAAACACGCCACCCCCACAGAGAAGTTAGAGGCTCTGTTTAAGATTCGAGCAGTGAATGGTGCTCTCATTAGCAGTGGCTCAGTCTGGCAGCAAACCACTCCAGTCAGTCTACAAGTAGGGCTGCTTTATGAAGAAAAATGGACACTCATGCTTATAGACTCACCCAAGCATCCGGTTATCCTGGGATTGACTGGCTGCACCTTCATGACCCTCTCATCTCCTGGAAAGAAGATCGGTCCCCCTGTTGTTTTCAAAACTGTCTTAACCTTGGGGTCTGCCCAGTCCAAACTACGCATGTGGAGAGCCCAGAGACCCAAAATCAAGTCATGTGCCAGCAGTTTACCATGATCTTATCAAGGTGTTAAGAAGAAAGTGGAAGGCCTACTCCTCACTGGCCCTTCAACTGTCCCATGGATCTCCTGCCTGGATGCACCCCCCCCCTCCCTTCCCACATAATAAGGTGTATGCCCTGTCTTGGCCTGAGCACCAGGCCATGGAGGACTACATCCAGGAGGCACTTGAACAAGGGCACATCCGGCACTCCAAGTCCCCAGACTCCGCCGGCTTCTTTTTTGTGGAGAAAAAGGGGGCGGCCTCCCGCCTTTTATAGACTATGGAGGTGTGAACAAAGTCCTAGTCAAGTACCTTCACACGCTTCCGCTCATCCCCTCAGCCCTGGAGCAGCTTAGAGGGGCCAAATATTTTACTAAGTTGGACCTTAGAAGTGCCTACAATTTCATGCATATTCGGAAGTGGAAGCAAAAGGAGTGGAAGACGGCATTCAGCACCACTTCTGGCCATTTTGAATATTTGGTTATGCCATATGGCCTGGCTTTGGCACCAAATGTCTTCCAGCACCTAATTAATGAGGTTCTCCATGGCCTGCTTGTGTGAATGCCTACATAGACGACATCTACTCCTTATCTACTCAACAAGTTACCATGTTCATGTCCAGCAGGTGCTTCAGCATTAGCTGCAACATGTTCTGTTTGTTAAAAGGGAAAAATGTGAGTTTCACAAGCCTAAAGTGGAGTTTCTTGTATATCACATTGGCCCCAAAGGAGTTTCCATGAACTGCCAAAATATTGAAGTGAGCACACAGAGGAAACAGCCCACCACAGTCTGGGAACTAAGGAGGTTCCTGGGGTTTGCTAATTTCTGCCGTTGTTTTATCAGGAACTTTATCAGGAGCCCCCAAGTCTCTAAAGTGGAATGCTGGCATGGAACAGGTCTTCTCCACACTAAAGAAGGCATTCATCACAACTCCCATTCTCAAACAACCAGATCCTAACCCCTCCTTCTCGTCAAGGTCAATGCCTCCAGCCAAGGATGCAGAGGCAAGGTCAGCCCACCAAGCTTCACCCGGTTCTCGCAGAAGCTCACTCCGGCCAAGCAAAATTATGATGTGGGAGACCGGGAGCTTCTAGCCATGAAGTTAGTCCTGAAGGAGTGGAGGCATTGATTGGAGGACACCAAGCACCCCGTCACAGTATTCACAGACCATAAGTACCTTGAGCCACCAATCTTAGAGCCACCAAGTGGCTAAATTCTCATCAGGCCAGGTGAGGATTTTTCCTTCTCTTACTTTAACTTTGTCCTATCTTACAGACCAGGCTCAAAGAACAGCAAGGCTGATGCCCTCTCCAGGATCCATGAACTGAATAATGATGTAGTCGATCCAGAGCTGATTCTCCCCCAATCCAGGTTCCTCCCAGCCATAGTGTGGGAACTAGATCAGAAAATATAAGACCGCCAACCAGCCAGGGGAAGTGTGCAGTAAGCTGTTTGTCCACTCCTCTCTCTGCAGTCCTATCATCTCCTGGGTTCACTGCTTTTCTGGCACAGGACACTCTGGAGCTAGATGCACAATGGAGATCTTTAGGGTGAAGTATTGGTGGCTCATATGACTCAGGATATTCAGGATTTCATTACCTCATGTATCGCCTGCACCCAGGCCAAGCTGCCTAGAACTCTGCCAGCAGGTTAGTTGCACCCCTTGCCCATTCCAGAGAGGCCTTAATCGCATATAGCAATTGACTTTCTCACAGACTTGCCACAGTCTCAGGGCAAAACTGCCATTCTTGTCATTGTTGATCTCTTTTCCAAAAGTGTCAGATTTATCCCCCTTGTAGGCCTACCCACAGCCTTAGAGACCACTTAGCTCATGTTCCAGAACATCTTCCAGTTCTATGGCATACTAGAAGACATCGTTAGCAACCAAGGCACCCAGTTCATCTCGCAAGTCTGGACTTCCTTTATGGAGAAGATGGCCATTTGCGGAGAGCTTAACCTCTGGCTTCCACCCAAAGCCAATGGACAGGCAGAAAGAGTAAATCAAGAGCCTAAGCTCCTTAGGCTCTTCTGCCAGCACCAACCGCAGGAGTGTGTGCATTACCTCACCTGTGCTGAGTATGCACAAAACTCCATTAAGCTCTAAGGTCTAACACCCTTTGAAGTTTCCCTAGGTCGTCAGCCACCTCTGTACCCCTGGAATGCCTCACCTTCAGAGAGCCCCACTGTCAATGAATGGTTTGAGAGAAGCAAGAGAGTCTGGGCAGTCACCCACCAGCAGCTCTCACGGGCAGTGGCGCAAATGAAAAAGGCAGCGGACAGGAGACACTGCACCACACCCAGCTTTTAGCCTGGTGATCAGGTGTGGGTCTCCACCAAGGCATTCTGAAGCCTAATGTACTCTCAGAAGCTCAGCCCCAGGTAGACTGGCTTCTTAACCATTCTCAAGTGCATTAACAAAGTCTTTTACAGAATACAGATGCCACATCACAATAAGATACACCCCATGTTCCACATCAGCAGCCTCAAACCAGCCCAGGTGGGGCCACCCAGACCGAGAGAAACCCACGCTCCAGCAGAGGTATCACCCTCCTGGCGTGACACTTATTCAGTTTGAGAGATTCTCGCTCAAGAAAGCAAGGGGGAAAACTACAATACCTAGTATCCTGGGAGGATTACTGGCCTGAGGAGGATGCCTGGACCCCAGCTGAGAACATCCTAGATCCGCTGCTCACCCAAGAAATCCATTACAGGTACCCCCACAAACCAGCTCCATGTAAGCCAGGTAGACCCCATAAAAGAAAAATAGCTCCCAGAGTTAGCCCCTTGGAGGGGGGCACTGTCATGCCCGTGGCCGGCAGAGGGCACCCCCAACACCCTGTGGGAAGACTACCACCAAAGACTACAACTCCCACAGGTCCTAACTAACGAGGCACACCTGCTGGCAGCCATCTTTGATTGCCTTGTTTAAGTCAGGGATTATTACACAGACAAGTAAACAAACAAATGAATAAATAAATGACCAAGGTCTCTTCAGAAAGGAGATCCACCTTGGTGGAGTTCTCCAGTGAAAAGCTTGAACCCCTATTTATATTGAGATGACTGAGATGAGAGATCATTCATATTCACGTCTCAGCACAGTGTTAATGATTTTGCTGCCTCCTCAGCTTGAAATTTTAGCTGTGAACATCACTAATGTTGCTGTAACTTTTCTCTCCCAATGTACTAATCTAATCTCTCTCTGATAACTATAAAATTCCTCACATCATGTTTTCCATATGTGCAGCTAAGCTTACCTGTGTACCTGATAGTACTACATTATTGCTGTGTGATTTGTATGGCAAACAGGATGCAGTTTAAAAAGTGCAAAAGTATTATATTCAGTTGGGTGACAGTTTAAAACACCTTTAGGAAAAAAAAAGGATTTTATCTCCAGAGAAAGGGAAAAATGAACAGAAAAAGAAAGCATGGAAGTGAGATAGAGAAACACTGAGCACTTGTTCCACACAACCTTAATTAACTTCAAGGTTGAAAGTGTGAAATTTAATAAAGGGGACTTAAAAGATGTTAATATCCTGCCAATGCGCTGGCATGAATAAATTAAATTAAAAGGAGGACTTCTGATGAGAATATAAAGCCTTTTCATATTTTTTGCTACTCTTGTAGCTTTAGAAGAAGAAGCTTTAGAGTAGTAGATGAGATCATGAACAAGTGACTCCAGCAGTCAGAAATATGTTTATGCATAGGAGATATTGGACATGTGTGTATGTGCTATATTGGTTGGGGTGGTGACTGCTATCAGAAAATGTGTTGCATACATATAAAGTGTAAAATTAGTGTAAGTCTGTAGCTGATGTCATGCTAATAACTAAATGTGGGTGGGTGTGGCAAAGCAAACTGAAAATCATATTATAGTTAATGTGGGACTTAATGTAATTGTTTAATTTGGCTGGTGATAAAACCATGTATCACCACTGCTTAGCTGAAAACAATTGAAAATCCAACTGTTAAAGCATGTAATAAGGTACCACAAATATGGGAATTGCCCTATGATGGACTGGTAACCTGTCCAGGGTGTTTCCCTGTCTTCTCCTCCAGCAACCCTCACAGTCCAGTAGAAAATAAGAAAAATCATGTTGGTCAAAAAATAAAAACAATGCTGATATGCTACCAACAAAAGTGGGAGTGTCCATGGCACAGCAACTAATTAGAGGGCAGTCTCAGGTCACCTGCTTGCGAAAAGTTTAAGGATCTGCATACTCATTTGGCAAGAGCTCCATGCACATGAGGTACAGTATATGTATTCACACAGGAAATAACAAATAAAAAAACATTTTTAATAAATATAACCATAATTAATATGACTACCAGGAGCATAAGACAACTAAATATTCTTTTTTAATTTCATAATAACTTTGTAATATATAGTTTAAACTATGTTTAACATAAGAACTTCTTTGGATAATGTGAAGGGGGTGGCATCCCAACACCCCCTATTGAACAGCTGCCACTGTTCTGAAATTATATCTGTATGAAAACATGTATGCACACATAACTATGCTGACATTACCCTGGATACAGTGGCTGGAAACTTCCTGTGACGTAGTTCCTGTTTTTGAATCGCTTGCCGGGAGTTTTGCCACAGAGTGACGCAATCACTGATCACTCGCTTTTAATATGAAGTGACATTATCTAATTTACAGAAAATCCATCATCTCAAATCTAGACGCACTATTACATCGGCAACGGCAGCAGCATTCGTTAGCAGGCTACCAGTAATTCCTAATATCTCACCATCAGAGCCTAAAGAGTTGGAACAGGCAACTCAACATTT
>JAOVYV010000030.1:7017695-7033485 GCA_025674545.1 Hassar affinis
CATCATCAATTCACCTACCTGCATGTCTTTGGACTGTGGGAGGAAACCGGAGTACTCGGAGGAAACCCACGCGAACAACATGCAAACTCCACACAGAAATTTCCCAGGTCGCCCCACCCGGGGATCGAACCCTGGTCCTTCTTGCTGTGAGGCGACAGCGCTATCCACTGTGCCACCATGCTGCACCCGCACCCGCACCCGCACCCATACCCATACCCATACCCATATTTAACTTCTTAATTCAATATACCAACAATGCAAGAATATTCTTTCTCACTCAGTCATGTTCACTAACTGCTTTTTTCTTGGTCAGTCATAGGGAGTCCAGAGTATATCCCATGAACACTGTACATGAAGAAGAAATACACCTTGGGGCACCTATTGGCATGTTTGTCTGAAGTGGAACAAAACCAAAGAATTTAGAACTCAATTTGACATTGGGCAAACATACACAGAAACTAAACATGGGCAGAGCTCTAGGGAGCCTCAAGCTGTGAGGTGGCAATGCTACCTGCTGTGCCACCATGCCACCTTTAAGTTTTCTGACAGAAAAACTAAATACATTTTATAGCCAGTGACAGCATTCACATGGGTGACTAAACACATAATCCGTAATAAAAAAAATTTAATGTTGTCATTGCTGTGAAACCCCACCTCAGTATTTATTTAGAATTACAAATGAATGGCAAGACATTAAATATCCCAGTTAAGACCATTACATTTTGTGTATGCAGACACCTTTGGTGCTGAAAATCATTGGTTGTAAAAATAATAATAATAATTAAAAAAAACTCTTGGACAAAGTCTGACTCTGGGGTCCTCATTCCCCTTCCCATTTACCAAGGTGCCACATATGCCTTTAGATGTAATGTGTGCAGAAAATACATATGTACTAATAAATAGCAGATAAGCTTTTCAAATTCTTGCCTCTCTGGACAACACAGAGGATAGCCATGTACTGTATGTTGTTGTGATTTGATGAAACATGATCTATCTGTAGCCAGACAATGAGAACTGTATTGTATTTGTATTGCATCAAATACACTGTGCTCCATTGTGACACTGGAAGGAGAGTTGGAGCTCAAGCAGTGAGATGACACCAGCCAACCATCTTCCTCAAATACACTTTGTAAATGTGCAAATTTACTAGAAGAAGAATATTTATTTCTCTACAAGCGAGTAACTGAGGCATTAAGTTTATATTTTTTAAATGTTACAGTAAATGGTGATGGATTGTGCCAAGATGTGTGGTTGATGACCCCTGAGTGGTATGTGTAAATGCACTGACTAATTGGTGTGGAAGTACATGTTCTTAATTTAGGCTTCAAGATAATTTAATGTTGATAGTAATGGCAATACAATATAGCACTTTTAATATATTAGTGTGCAATGTATAATGTGCAATTGCATACAAAAAATTAGTTTTCTAATTTCTCCAGGTTTTCGAGTTTCTCCAGGGACAGACAAATTTAGTATCTCCAGTTCACCTAACTTAATGTCTTTTGACTGTGGGATGGAACCAGAACACCTGGAGGAAATCCACACAGACATGATGAAACATGCAAAGTCCACACAGAAAGGACCCTGACTGTCTGGCCATGGAATCCTGCCCAGATGCACCATCCCCATTGTAGATAGCATGATAGTCAATGTAAGAAAGTAAGCTTTTTTAAGACAGCTTTTTTTTAATATTACAGGATGAATACAGATGTTTTTTTTCTTCATGGAAATGATGTTAAGATAAAAAAAAGATACAAAAATACTTAACTTTGTGACCCACACCAGGAAAATTAAGAAGGAAAATGAATGAAATTGTTTTCAGACATGAAATCTTGAATAGCCCAAGTTTCAGTATTTTCAGCACAATTTCTGGAGCATCTGTCTCCAGTGACATATTTTGAACAAACTTTCTTCTGAAAAACACTTCAATTATCCTTCAATTCCATAAACACCTGCAGAAGTCATTCTCACTACCCTATATTCAGTGGCTATAGTCTATCTGATATAAAAAAAACCCCTGCTCAGTTTGCACTTAACACAGCTAGCCTGTTGCATCTATGGCTGCCAGAGGTCACCAGATTCGCCCTGTGGGAGAACTCATCGACCAGACTCCATCTCCCACAGGGCCTTGCAAATCGGGCACACCTGCTGGCAGCCATCTTTGATTGCTCATCAAGCTACCCTGAGGAGTATAAAAGAGCTTCATGGACCAAGCCACTGCAGAAGTCCAAGGCATCCCTGTTTTGAAGACGAACTCCTCCTTCCAGGTTCGGGTTGTGGACGGCACCCCCATCAGAGATGGCAGGGACACTCTTCAGACGGTTCCTCTGAGGTTGAAGGTAGAAGAGATCTCCTTCCTCCTCATAGAGTCCCCTAAACACCCGGTCATCCTCGGCATGGACTGGCTTACACTCTGTAACCCACACATCTCCTGGAGAGAAGGGGAGATCCTCCACTGGTCCATGTTCTGTTTCAAGCACTGTCTCAATGTCAAGTTATGCCTGATTCGAAGGCACCAAGCTTGAGAGCCCCGACACAAACCTTGACATTCAAATCCCTTATGAGTATGACGATTTGCAATTTGTTTTTAACAAACGCCGGGCCAAGGGCCTCCCTCCACATCACCTTTTGATTGTGCCCTGGACCTCCTACCTAGCTGTGTTCCTCCCTGCAACAAGGTCAATGCTTTGTCTTTACCTGAACAGAAGGCCATGGAGGAGTATATTCAGGAGGCACTCTGTCAGGGTCATATTCAGCACTCCTCCTCACTAGCCTCAGCAGGGTTCCTTTTTGTTGAAAAGAAAGGAGGTGGCCTTAGGCCTTGCATAGACTATAGAGGGCTGAACAAAGTTATGGTCCAATACCCCTATCCCCTTCCACTCATCCCTGCAGCCCTTGAGCAGCTACAAGGTGCCACAATCTTCACCAAACTAGATCTACACAGTGCTTATAGTCTAGTTCGTATCAGAAAGGGGGGTGAGTGGAAGGTGGCATTTAGCACCATGTCCGGACATTACTTAGTGATGCCATATGGATTGGCTTCAGCACCAAGTGTTTTCCAGATTTTTGTCAATGAGGTCTTCAGCAGAATTTTGTCTGCTGGGAAGGTCTGTGATCATTTATATAGATGACATATTGGTTTATTCACCCAACCTCTCTTCCCATGTTCAGCAGGTTCCAGAAGTTCTCCATCACCTCCTCGCCAAATGACCCTGGTGTCACCTAGCCATAGACTTTCTCACCGATTTACCACAATCCCAAGGTTTCACCACCATTTTGGGTATTGTTGTTTGTTTCTCTAAGGGTGTCCGGTTCATCCCATTACTAGGCTTACCTACAGCTATGTTCCAAAATGTCTTTCGATTCTGTGGTCTCCCAGAGGACATCTTGAGTGACCATGGACCTCAATTCATATCCTGGGGAAGAAGTTGGGGGTCACAGTCAGTCTAACTTCCGGCTTCCACCCTCAAGGTAACGGTCAGGCTGAGCACATGAGCTAACCGATCAAGAACTAACCAAGCTTTTAAGAGTCTATTGCCAATTTCAGCCACAGGAATGGGCCTGGTATCTCCCGGTACCTCCACTGGGCTCACCCCATCTGAAGTCTTCCTGGGTCACCAGCCCCTGTTTTTCCCGTGGAATGCCTAGAAGACTGAAAGCCCCACTGTAGACTCCTGGTTTTGGAGAAGTGAAAGGGTCTGAACCCAAGTATAACAACAGCTCTCGAGGGCCATCTCCCACATGAAAAGGGCTGCGGACAAGTGGCACGGTCCTACCCCCCTCTCGTATCAACCAGGAGATCGAGTATGGGTTAAGGCCTTCCAACCACCATCTAAGATCAGTTAGCTAAGTCCTTGCTATGTTGGTACTTTCCCTATTGTTAAACAAATTAACGAGGTTACTTACAGGGTCCAAATGCTGAGCCACAGTCTTGTCCAACCCACGTTCCATGTCACAGCCCTGAAGCCAGTCCATACCGGGCCCATAAGCCAAGGGGATGCCACAGTCCAGCCTCTAGAGCCTCAGCCGCAACACCAAGCAGGCACTTACACCGTCCGGGAGATCGTAAATTCAAGAAGGTGAGCAGGGGATTTGCAGTATCTGGTGTCCTGGGAGGGGTACAGCCCAGAGGAGGACTTCTGGGTATCCACGGATAACATCTTGGACCCCCTCCTTCTGCAGGAATACCATACCAGGTACCCCCACAGGCCAGGACAACACAAGCCTGGGAGGCCCCTGAAGAAAAGGAAGGGCTCCTGGTGTTAGCCCCTTGGTGGGGGGTGGCTCTGTTATGTCTATGGCCTCCAGAGGTTGCCAGATTTGCCCTGTGGGAGAACTCATCGACCAAACTCCATCTCCCACATGGCCTTGCAAATCGGGCGCACCTGCTGGCAGCCATCTTTGATTGCTCATCAAGCCGCCCTTACGAGTATAAAAGAGCCTTGTTTTAACTCCTCAGGGTGGATCAACATACGTGGTACTTAATTCACACCTGGATTCATCTGCTTCTTGTGCTAAGCTAAGTTTTCATGTTTTGGATTCACATGTTTGTTAGTTCTTGCCTTGGTTCACGTTATCCTAGTCAATCATTAGTCTCTTGTTTGTTTTGTTTCAGAAACCCACTGCCAGAGTGTGGAGTATTCCTGCCCTCACCTCCTTCATGTTTTGAGATCTTCTGAGCATTCCACTGTTTTGTTAGCATTCTAATGTTTGTTTTTTCCCCTACACGCTCTGGTCTTTTGAGTTTGTGTATATTTATGAACTGAGCCCTATGGACTTATGCTCCGAACTGTCTTTTGGTTTTGTTTTTGAGACTGCATATCTGTTCTAAGTGTGTGCTGAGTTCAATAAATGCACTGCTATTGACGTCTAGTGTGGGATCATTACATAGCCAGGTGTGGTAAATATAATGTACAATAGTCAAATGTGTAAATAATTTCATCACCAGTGCCATATGTCTTTCTCATTAAACAAAAAAAAAATAAAGTTAATGTTATTAAGTAATTGTCCCTCTTCTTACTACATAAAATGATACATTTAAATATAGTTTAGGTGTAAGAGTAATAAACTTTGAGTACACAATTAGTTTACATCTAGTTTACCACTATACTGTATATACACTGATCAGGCATAACATTATGACCACCTCCTTTTCTTTACACTCATTGTTCATTTTCTCAGTTCCACTAAAGTTCATCTATATTGTATCTACAATTAAGTGCATCTACAATTAAAGACTGTAGTCCATCTGTTTCTCTCCATACTTTGTTAGTCCCTTTTATTCTCTAATGGTCAGGACCCCCACAGGACCAGCACAGGTCAGGTACTATTTGGGTGGTGGATCATTCTCAGCACTGCAGTGACACTGATGTGGTCATGGTGTGTTAGTGTGTCTTGTACTGCTTTATTTGGATCAGACACAGCAGTGCTGCTGGAGTTTTTAAACACCCCAGTGTCCATGCTGGACTGAAAATAGTCCACCCATCAAAAATGTCCAGCCACCAGAATCCTGTAGGCAGCATCCTGTGAGCACTGATAAAGGATTAGAGGATGATGAGTTACTGTCTCTGACTTTACATGAACAGGGTAAATCAATATGGTGGATGTGTCTCAAAGAGTGCACAGTAAGTGAAAACAGTGTTTAAAAACTCAAGCAGCACTGTTGTGTCTGATCCACTCACACCAGTACAACACACACTAACACACCATCACCACATCAGTGTCACTGCAGTGCTGATAATAATCTACTACTCAAATAGTACCTGATCTGTGCTGGTCCTGTGGGGGTCCTGACCATTAATGTACAGAGTAAACGATGAAACAACATTAACATGTCCAATGTCCAATACTATATTGTATATGACAAATATTTTGAGGAATTGTGCCATTGTCAAAAATGCCTTTGGCATACCAAGCAGTCTTCTATAATATACTTATTTTAATGTGATGGTCCAATGTTAAGTGAATGTTTGTTTTACAGCCACACTGCTGTCGGGGTTCGAGGTTTTTCCTGAATTCTTGTAGTCATGTAACACCCTTGAAATGCTGATACATGAAAATCCAAACTTTGTTTCTACATCCGAAATGCTATGACCCATCTCACAAGCTCCAACTATTAAACAGCTTTGAAAATAGTGAAATCATGATAACTCGATATTCTCACAGCAGAAAAAACTCTAGAAGTTTCCATAGATGTCTATTGCTTTATATACACACTGGTGGATGCATGATTTGAATAGGTGGCGTTGCTATGCATTTTGCATAGGCTCCAGTACCAGGTTTCAGGGTTTGATTATATATTGGGTTGTTGATATTTTAAAAACATCTCATGAGTTCTGCGCCAGCTGAACTTCAAATGGTACACATTCAACAGAAATATGGGGTCTGCAAAACAGCTTGTAAGAGTAAATCTTCATGCTCTTGGCTGTACAATTTACAACAATATCAACTCTTTGTGGTGAGTGGAAGGCAATAATGTGTCAATGACCAGCATGTAGCATAAATGAGAACACTAACAAAAAAAGTTAATGACAAACGCTTATTTATAAGTCAAGCAAGATTACATTAAATTGTCTGTGTCTCCTATGGAATAAGAAGAGCTATGCACCCATGGTGTCCACTGTTGTCCGTGTGCATGCCCACAAGTAAATATATATCTGGGCCTTAAGGAACCAGCACACAAAACCAAGGCATAATTTTCTCATCCTTTGTCTGATCACTGCCAGGACATCTTATACTTTCATTGCCTCTTAACATAATCCCTGTGTTTATAAAGCAGCCAAAAGGTGTCATGGGTTCCAGTGCCAAACAAACTGGCTAGATCACAAAACTCACCATACTGAAACTATATATGGTGAGGGGAGTTTGATCAATACGTTAAGACCCTTTTTGTTTATCCCAATGTTGAGGTACAGGACTTTATGAGAAAGTGAATGGATTTTCCCAAAACACAACAGTTGTACTGAAGATCCATCGGTCAGGTATCATAATGTCTTGCAAAAGTGGGCTTTTTTCTAATAAGGATAAAACAAAACAGACAAAAACAAAAGAAAGTGCTGCATCCTCCACTGAACAGTATATGCTTTTTTCAAGATGCTAAAAAGGTGTTTGTTGGGTTATATGGGTGATTTTTTTGTTATTACTATTCTGTGTGGGTGGGCTGTCTGTGTGGATCGTTCCACCATTGCCTGTATTTTGTATTGTCTACCCCATTGGATGTGTCTGCCTTTGTATCTTTTAGTAAAAGACTCTTACTTGTTACTCCTGCCTCTGTGTTCTTGGGTCCTTATTCTGTACACCCATGATGCATTTAGGCAATAGGAAAGTTTACAAAAGCACGCTTTCTTACTTCTTTCTGTTTTATGAGAAAGATGTTATGCACAATTAACAGCAATTTAGTCAAACTTATACTGATTGATTTTATTTCTCACTCATGAACTTGAAAACATTTACATTACACTTGACTTGACTTTCTTATTAGTTATAATTTGTATCAGAGTACTTTGATGTTGAAATGTAGAGTTCCTACACAAAGTGTACAAAGGTTGGCAGGTCTGCTTTTAAATGCATGCATCTCTAAAGTGGGAAACTGCTTGTCCATGCCATCACAAGATCAAAGTACACTTTATGTACTGAAGAACAGACTCCCTGGAATCACTGTTGATGGTATTGAATGATATGCGATGTTTCTCTTTAAGTCTGACTCCTGGTCACCTGTGAAAGCTGCCCAAAAGACAATATAAATTTCACATTGGACTTGTGCCTACAATTAGGAAATCCTGAATTTTTCTTCTGAAGTGTCAGATGCTCTAAAATATGGTATATACACTATATAAGTATTCCCACCACCTCAAGCTTAATCCAAGCAAGACAGAGCTGCTTTACATCCCAAGTGCTGCAGGTCTTCATTGTGATCTCTTAATTTCGTTTGAGAACACCATGATCACTCCTTCTTCAGAAGCACGCAGCTTTGGGGTAGTTGTAGATGATCGGCTCTCTTTCTCAGCTCATGTTGCTAACTGGACCTGGTTATGCAGATTTCTCCTTTACAACATTCGGAGAATTCGTCCATTTCTCTCAAGGGAGGGCACTCAGGTGCTTGTTCAGTCTCTTGTCATCTCAAGACTCAACTACAAAGCAAACAATGGTCCAGCACCTCCCTACCTGATGGAAATGGTCAAAGCTCGATGCGTACCCAGAGCCCTTTGTGCCCCAAGTATGGCTCGACTCAACCCACCGTCATCTAGGCCACATGGGAGGCAAGCATCCAAATTTTTCTCTTTCCTGGCACCAAGGTGGTGAAATGAACTCCCCCGAGTGTCTGAACAGGGGAGTCGCTCGCTGTCTTCAAACGCCAACTGAAGACCCACCTCTTTCGAGAGCACTTGAACTAACTTAAATTCAAACTACCTCAAACTCAAAGCTGTTACCACACTTATAGCAGTTATTGTATTCCCTATGTTTTGTTCTTCACTGGTTTTTTGTAAATCAGGAATACTTGGGTTCTGAGAGTTCTGGGTTCTTATAACGTATAATAGGTAGAATATGGCTAAAATTCTAGGAGTATTATAACTCAAAGTAACTTGAATTCGGGGCGACACGGTGGCTTGGTGGGGAGCACTGTCGCCTCACAGCAAGAAGATCCCGGGTTCGATCCCCGGGTGGGCTGGTCCACACCTGCCTACACAGAATACTCCTGACGGATAACAATAGTGTGATCGCCTACTGCAACACACTAATAAATGTAGAAATACATAAACAGACATTGTAGAAAAGACCGAATAGACATTGCTGTATGAAAATATAGAAATAAAATCAAGACATTTCTTTTCATATGCCCTTTTTCATAACAAAAATGAATGTATTCATGAATTTATTCATTTAAATACTAAACTATGTATTTGTGCTTGTATGTATTCATACTTAAGTCATTCTTCATCATCCATACTGACTGCTCCTTTGAGTTTAAGGAATTATGAAACATATTAGGATACGCTGTTAGAACGTGAACAAACCGACCTCTGCAGGTCAAGGTCATACACAACTTTATCCATGATATCGCTGGGGTGAATGAGCCGCTCGATATCCTGGAAGATTTTTGCCCTGTTGGAAAAAAAACAAACCATTTAGAACATACTACAAGTATATATATAGTATATTTTATAATAACCCTAAATATCTAATTAATATTTACATTACGATGGATTGGCGCCCTGTCTTGGGTTGTTCCTGCCTTGCACCCTATGTGGCTGGCTAGGCACCGGCTCCCCCGTGACCCTGAAAAGGAATAAGCGGCCAAGAAGATGAATGAATGAATGAATGAATGTAACTTGAATTCAGGTCTACCAGCCTTAGCATTGGATATTCCAAATTAATGACTAAGCACTCTTGTAAGTCACTCTGGATAAGATCGTCTGCTAAATGCCATAAATGTAAATGTAATGTAAAATGATACAGCTGCTGATGCTGAGGTGCATAGTGCACAGACGTTGCTAACTTTCTGCAGAGTCAATCGCTACAGACCTTCAAACTTCATGTGGCCTTCAGATTAACTCAAGAACAGTGCATAGAGAGCTTCATTGAATGGATTTCCATGGCCGAGCAGCTGCATCCAAGCCTTACATCACCAAGTGCAATGCAAAGTGTCAGATGCAGTGGTGTAAAGTATACTGTCACTGGACTCCAGAGCAGTGGAGACTTGTTCTCTGGAGTTACAAATCACACTTTTCCATCTGGCAATCTGATGGATGATTCTGGGTTTGGTGGTTGGCAGGAGAACGGTACTTGTCTGACTGCAAGGGTACACAATGGTACACAACGGTACTTGTGTAAAGTTTGGTGGATGGGGGATTATACTTGTTTTTCAGGAGTTGGGCTCTGCCCCTTAGTTTCAGTGAAATGAAAATGAAATGAAATTTTGAAGAACTTGATTGGCCTGCCTCAACCCGATAGAACACCTTTGGGACAAATTGGAGTGGAGACTACGAGACAGGTCTTCTAGTCCAACATCAGTGTCTGACCTCACAAATGGAAGAATGGTCAAAAATTCCCATAAACACACTCCTAAACCTTATGAGAAGCCTTCCCAGAAGAGATGAAGCTGTTATAGCTGCAAGGGGTGGGCTGACATCATATTAAACCCTATGGATTAAGAATGGGATGTCATTCAAGTTCATATGTGTGTGAAGGCAGATGAGTGAATACTTTTGGCAATATAGTGTATCTTACCATATGTTTAGTCATGGCATCTGGAAAAAGTATCCCCCTACCAAATGTCTTAACTTTACTTCCACTTACAAAAAAGGCACAAGGTTTGACATATTGCTTTCCATGGTGAATGATTTAACAATGTCAGAATTACAAGGTCTTCAAGGTCTACACTGCTTATTTCATGCTTACTTGGTGTTGGTTTGATAACCGTCTGTTTGTCTAATTAATTTATTTATACTTATTATGAACCAGTAAAAATGCTCATGTAGTTTATTTATAAATACACAAGTGTAAAATTTCTGGTTTCACACTTTCTTTCTGTCATTGACTATATCCTTCTTGTTATAATCACTGATAGAATCCTTCCCCCACCACTGACCATTGATGACAATTAATAAATTTGTGATGCAGCTTTTTAGACCTGCCACAAAATGGCACATTGACAGCATTACAATTAATGAGCATGTGCATGACATAAATCTTTACAAATATACAGTGGTTGAGGACTGACATCTCCCAGGCTTAGGAGCACTGGTGCTGTGGGAATTACAAGGTACTTCTGGAAGAAAATAGAAAAGCATGAAATCAGGAACCATGATCAAATTGCATTAACTTCAGTAAAATAAAGCATCAACATCAGATCTTTCATTATGCCTTAGTAAGATTGTGGTCATGTCACATAACCTCTTCCACCTGCCCAGGAATTCTACAATTCTTGTAAAAAGGGCTCTTTCTGTGTTATCATGTGTAAATCCTGAAAATTGCAAACAATAGCAATGTCAGGTCTACACAGGAAGAGCAGTATGCATGCATGTGTATATTCCTGTAAATAGTATGATTTTGCTGTAAACACTACTGTTTCACTATGGACTACAAAGTAACATTTGTAATCATTGCTATCCAAGTGTGGATACAATGCCACCAGATATAGTGTATATGTTCATGTTTTAAGCCTAATTTCACTCATTTCGGGGCTAACAGGGATACTGAGAATTGATTGGAGCATTTTAATTTTAACTGAAACACTTTTTTTTTTTTGTTATTTATAAATGTCCTACTCAGAATCATTCACATACTGTATGTCCTGTTCATGAGGAATTTTAGCTGTTTACTTGTTTAAACCTCAACACTCATTCCAACAATCTCAGAGATCTGCCACTATGTATAAATTATTTTTTTATTATTATTTCTTTAAATTATTTATTATTTCTTCACTTAAATTATTTAGTTTTTATGTAACAGCAAATGCCATTGTTTTTATGCCTTAAAAGACTATCTTTTTTATTCTAAAAGTTATTTTAGCTAAACAATACGTTTTTTTTTGTTTTTAATTCTGCCTCCCGTCAGTGCTATAGAGAACTCCCCAGATTTCCCAGAGTGCCTTGGGTGAGCACATGACTCCTCAGTCTCTGCCTCCAACCTATCATCCCTTGGTGTCCCCCGATTACTGATTATTTACACCTGTGTCTCTACTATTTATACTGTGTCTGTTTGTAAGCTCTTTGCGAAGTAACGTATCTCCCTGTAGTACTTACCGGGCATTTGATTTCCTGTTTGTCATACCAGCTTTTGACTCCATTCTTTTTGTTTACTCTCCCTCTTCAGATTTCCCCTTCGGTTGATGTTTTGCTCTCTTGGCTTTGAACTTTTGGACTATTTTGACATTGTTTTTGTCTTGCCCATATATCTATGTTTGCTCCAGTTTTGACCCTTAACCTGTGTATGACTACTCTTTTGGATTTCCCATCTTGTAATAAACTTTTAAGCCTTAACTGCACGCATTTGCTTGTGACTTGAATCGCAACATTTTACTTAAATAAATTGCAAATGGCAGAATTGGAGGTTTATCATCAGGTGCTGCAAGAACATGGTCAGCTACTCAGACAGCATCAGCAAGTGCTCTCCAAGGTTATCCGGTCGGTCAGTGATTTGGACAAGCAACAGGGGAAACAACAGTTATAGCTCACCAAGCTGTTGGCCAGCATCTGTGGTCTGATGGCACACCTACAGTCAGTAAGTCCATCTCATTATATGACTGCTAGCACCCCTGTGTCTACCTTAGGACCCTTTTCTGTAAGTAAACCCAATAAATTTGATGGTTCCCCAGATAAGTGGTGGTTTTTTTTTTTTGCTTCAGCGTGTTTTTTTTAATAATGCAGCTCCCAGCTCTGACCAGGCTAAAGTAGCTTTTGTGTTGTCTTGGTTTGCTGGCAAGACTTTGGAATGGGCCACTGCAGTATGCACACAGCCAATCTTTCATATGATTTATTCATCCACAAATTTTAAACAGTTTTTGACCATCCACATGAGGGAAGAGCCTGTGGAGAGCTCCTCACACAGCGCAGACAGGGACACCATAGTTCAGTCTCTGACTATGCATTAGAGTTTCACACTTTAGCAGCTAGGAGTCATTGGAATGAGTCTGTACTTCTAGTAGTGTTTCACAATGGACTTGTTGACTGTATTAGCCTGTTGTGATGATAATCTGTCTCTGAACCAGCTCATTACTTTAACCATTCACTTGGACCAGTTGCTCTGTAAACGGAGACCACGCTCAACAACTGCAGCACACCCTGACCTGACTCAACCACCACCCATGGTCCTTTTAAGAGGTTCTACAGTTCCTGCCCATGAGGAGGATCCATCCTTGGAGAGAATGCAGTGTGACACATCCCGATTATCACCGAAGGAAAGACTTGGTTATGGAGGTCTGTGCATGTATTGTGGCATTGATGGTCACCTTTTGTGTGACTATCGGGCTCGCTTGCACAGACTCTAGGCACCTACCCCAGGAAAGCATGGTAATGTGGGTGAGTATTCCCACAAAGGGGTTGGTTAAAAGGTCACCTCCTCATTCCTATGTACTTGTACTGCTGTGATCAATCTCTTCTTGTTTTAGCCCTGATTGACTACAGTGCTGAGGGGAATTTCATCCATGCTAAGTTGATCGACCAGCTCCCAATTCTGGTGGAACCATTACGATATCATCTCTGTGTGTCTGCTTTGGATGGGGAGCCTTTGGCAATAAGACTCATAACTCAAGTGACTAAATTGAGCTTGAAGCCACTCAGAAACACGATCAGTCAATTCATTCAATTCATTGCTTACATAGATGACATCCTCATATACTAGAGATTCATGCTCAGCACATCCGGCAGGTCCTCCAATGTCTTTTGGAGAACCATTTGTATATTAAAGGATAGAAGTGTACTTATACTTACAGTATGTGTCGTTTCTGGGCTACATTATTAGCACTAATGTCATTGTAATGGATGACAGTAAGGTTGAGGCTGTTCTTAATTTGCCCCTTTCTCTCCAAAGTTAAAGAACTACAGAGATTTCTGGGTTTTGCAAACATTTACTGCCAGTTTATTCTGAACTTTAGTTCTATTGCTGCTCCTTGCTTAAAGGAGCCCTGAAAAGGCTGGGTTACTCTCCTCTGGCTGAGAGTCACTACCCTTTACTCTGGGGTGGGAGTGGTACTCTCCCAATGAAGGACAAGGAGGGAGAGTAAACAAACAGTAAGGAGTCAAAAGCCAGGATGACAAACAGGAAATCAAATGCTTGGTAAGTTCTACAGGGATATACATTACTTCGCAAAGAACTTATAATAATGGACCCAGGTATAAACAGTAAATCAGTAATTGTTGACTGAGGAGTCAAGTGCTCACCTGAGGCACTCTGGGAAATGGAGTTCTCATCAATAGAACTCTCTTTAGGACTGACAGGAGGCGTGACAACTACTAGACAGTAATACCCCTAACTTGTTATTTAGAGCTGATTCAGGCATGCTGAGTTGTCCATGGAGCAAATCCTGAACACTAGTCAATGAGTGCAGTGCTGTCTGCTATGCTGAATTCCATCATTTCATATTTTCAATTGAGCCCTTCCTAACCTGACAAATAGGCTGAATAAACTGTCACAGAGGATAAAACTCAATCTACTGGCTTTTCAGGCCCACCCAAGTGGAGGCTCTGCTTGTCTAACTGTGAATGTTGGGCTTAGTTTTGCTCCTATTTAAAATTTATTTTAGATTAATTTTCTGTTTCCCTTCTTTTGGACAGGTTGAACATTTAGTAAGCACAAAGATAAACAATATATATATATAATGAGATATATGATCACTCTTTTACTCAATTAGAAAGCATTTTGTGTACATTCATCCATTAATCTCTCTCTCTCTCTCTCTCTCTCTCTCTCTCCATGTTTGCATACATGCATGTGTGTTACAGCAGTTAGGAAGGGCTTTGAGAGAATTTTTAAGAAAGTATTTCAGAGACAATTCATGAATGATACATCTCCTATTCTCCTGTATTAACACAACAGAGAAGGGCAGCCTGCTGAATCAATCTGTGCAAATTTGGTGGTGGTCCAAATAAGTGTTTTAAAGGGCCTTTAAAGTGTAAATGTGTGTGTGTGTGTAATCTGCATTATAACAGACAACTGGTTGAAGAAGGGGTCTGCTCCCCAAGCAGGAAGCAGAAGAGAGAGGCACCTGAAGATATAACCCTTTTTCAAGACTTCTGCAATTCACCCTGGCATGCAGGATATCAGCTTCTGGACAAAATCCTGACTTATGGCAACCCATTCTAGCCTAATCAGGGATGGAGTTTATTACAATTTCTGTGTTTGTGTTTGTCCACCCGCTTTCTGAGGATTGAACACCGGTTCTCAATGGGATTGAGATCCATCATGCTGAAAAAAGCAATGTTCATAAACACATTGCTCCTGGAATGGAGAAGTTGCTCTTTGAGGATGTTTTGATACTATTCAAAATTGTGAGTGAGCTAACATCCAAACACATGAATGGCCTCACTCACCTTTTCAGACTTTTAATAATTTTTCCAGATGTCCCAAACAGTCTGAAGGGGGCTTCATCATTAACCCAGTCCGCAGCAGTCCAATCCCTGTACTTGCTGCAGAATGCCAGTCTGTCCTTGATGTTTTTCTTGGACAGAAGTGGTTTCTTTCTGCCCTTCTTGACAGCAGGTCATCATCCAAAAGCATTTGCTTCACTTTGCATTCAGATGCACTCACACCTCATATCCTGAGCAAGCTCTGCACTGGTGGTGACCCGATCCCATAAAGAATCCTCTTCAGGAGACAGTCCTGACACTTGGGTGCCCTGAAACCTTCTTCACAGCAATTGAACCTCTCTCCTTGAAGTTTCTGATGATCCAATATTTGTTTGATTTTAGGTACAGTCATACAAGCAGCAATGTCTTTGCCTGTGAAGCCCTTTTAATGCAAACCAATGATGGCTGCACATGTTTCCTTGGGGGTAACCAAGCTTAAATGAAGAAGACAATGATTTCAAGCACCACCATCCTTTTAACACTAACATGGCTGGAATCTCCCGATCCTGAGGACAACACTCCTCTTTCTTGCCAACAATTAGAGGGCCACCAGCCAACTTTTGTGATATAAATTTATGACAGAGGACCATTCAATTTCTGATAGTAACATCTCTCTCTTTCTCCCCCCTCTGTCAATATATATACAGTCAAGCCCAAAATTATTCATACCCCTGGCAAATTTTGACTTAAATTTACTTTTATTCAACCAGCAATTTTATTTTTGA
>JAOVYV010000030.1:7059835-7070524 GCA_025674545.1 Hassar affinis
ACAGTCAGTGAAGCGGAGCGCTTACCAAAGTCGCACAACAATACTTTTATAAATTTTGGAACTCAGTACACGTATAAGACGCACCGGATTATAAGGCGCACATCCGATTTCTGGGAAAATTGTAGGCTTTTAGGTGCACCTTATAGTCCGGAAAATACGGTATACACCTGAGCAGTTGAGGGATAAGGTCATTCCTCAAGGGCCCAATAGTGGCAGGTTGGCTGTGGTGGGATTTGAACTCATGACCTTCTGGGGAACGTTTTAACCACTGAGCTGCATTGCTCTGCACATTGATGTGGTATGCGGTGGCATGGTGGTGCAGTGTGTAGCACTGTTGCCTCACAGTACAAAGGGCCTATGTTAAATTCCCTGGCCGAGTAGCCAGGGTTCTTTCTGTGTAGAGTTTGAATGTTCTCTGTGTGTTTATGTGGAGTTCTTCTGGGAAATTTGACTTGCCATTGCCCAGAGACATGCAGTCAGGTGAACTGGAAATACTAAATTTCCCCTTGGTGTGAGCATGCATGTATGTGTGCTCAGCCAGGGACTGGCAACCTGTCCAAGGTATTTCCCTGTCTTCAGCCCAGCAAGCACTGGGATAGGCACAAGCACCCCTCACCATGCTGTAGTATGTTAAGCAGCAGGTGACTCCAGAAAATGTCTGTAAAAACAGTAATTATCTGTAACATAAGCTGCAAATAAAAACTGTAAAAAAAAAATCTGGTGTACCAGAAAGTAACGTGAAAACAGTAGGTGGTGCTCTCGCTTGTGGCTCATCAGCACTTCCAATTAACCCTTTGCAGCTCTCAAACCAGCAATGTCTGAATCACAAGGCTGTTCCCTTAACCCTTACACCATTTCTTAGCTGTTGCTGTTGTTATTAGAAGTATTATAAATCTAAGACTGTTTTAAATATTAACTCTACAAAAACCATTAAATCGCATATTACAAAAAAACAAGTTTAAATTAAATGTTAATTTAGTAAGTGTCGTGAAAAAAAAATCTGTTGAAATTAATTTAAAATGTAATTAAACGTAATTAATAAACTGCGGAAATAGAAGCATTTATTTTGTTAAATGTAGGATAGCTGCACTCACATCGTGTAAATTGTAGAAAACGCTGCTACTTAAAAAAATACTGTATTTTTACAGTTATTTTTGTTAACGGTCTCATCTAAAAGCTGATACGAACAGATATTTAATGTATTCCATTTATGCAGATTTTTTTGTAAAATTGCATGACACATTTTAATAAACAGTTTATTCTTGCAGTTTACTGTCATTTTGAATTACAAGGAAAAACTGTCAATTTTACTGTTGAAAAACTGTAAAAAGACCATTTTCTTTCCAATGTAGTGAATGAGTGAGAGTATTATAGTGTACGAAGAATAAAGAACTTCAGAAATAAAGCTGTGACTGGAAATAATCAACTTTGGACTTGTTACAGTAATCAGCACAGTAAACAAAACATCACACTAGAATTGATTACTTTGCTATAACTGCATACCCAATCATTTTTTATTGCTATGCACTAAATGCACTTTTTGCTCTAGGTAAAATGCAGAGTTTGCCCTCAGAATTTTTTTTTTTGAATAAATTTACTCTGCAGCTTAATTTTCAGGATTTTTGGTTTATTACACACAAGAAATCCAGTCAAGCATAGCAGGCTGTAAGTTATAATTCCACAAAGTTTGACAGCTCAGAAAAGTGTAGAGAGAGCACTGAATAAGAGAAAATGGGGAGTTAGCTTTCCAGTAAAAATCATTCTAATGTTTCTGACAGGTTTTTCTTTTTAATTTGAGACTGTAGCTGCAGTATGAAGCATGAGTGTTCCCTCCACCCGCAGCCTCCACTTCACTGCTCGCCTCCTGATGAACACTCAGTGATTGCCCTTGGCTTTACTCTCTTTATTTCCATAGTGGTGGCCGTGAATACCAAGTAGAGGCATTCAGCTAGATTAAACCAAGAAAATGGAGGGTGCCCCTATTGGGGCTGTATCAGTTGGAATGAAAGACACACATGCACACGCACACACACACACACATACACACACACACACACACAGACTTGGTCTTGCTATACCTGTGAGGACTTTCAATGGACATAATTATTAATGAAGCTAATTAACGCCTAACCACAGCCCTAACCCTAATCTTAATAATAAAAAGGCAATTTTTTGGCTTTTTTTTAGCTACAACAAAAAATCCACTTTGCTTATGGGGGCCAGCAAAATGTGTTGTTAATACGAGCTTTCACTTAACGGGTTACTATACTGGAGTGTACATCCATGGGAATGCGTGTGTGTGTGTGTGGACCATGTGGATATTTGGTCCCCTCAAAAATATAAAAACATTGTCCACACACACATACACACACACACATTCCCATGGACGTACACTCCAGTATAGTAACCCATTAAGTGAAAGCTAGTTCACCATTCTACTAAAGTATAGCCTATTATGAATTTTTGATTTGGATGTGTTTTGGGGAGGTTTTGCTTCCTGCTTGGTAGTTTTTAAAAGAACCTCAGTAGTGCATTCAAAAGCAGGTCACTAATCTTGAGTATATGAATATTTCATATGCTTAAGATTATGTAGCACACCAGGCTCAACACTACTCAAGAGATCTGCTCTCCTGCAGTGTTTAGCTCCTGCACTAATCTACCTATGCAGGAATGTTATTTCGAAGAACGCTACAGATGATGTACAGCACTGTTCCTGCATCAGATTCTCCAAGGGACTGCAGAATCTGCGACTGTTTTTGGTATATCATATTGACATATTTGGTATATTCTAATAATATGTACAAAATGTTACATCAGTGAATACCTGAGTTTGTTGTCATTCTTGAATCTTGAGACAGAATGTTTGTGATTTTTTGTATTTTTTAACCAATACAGAAACAATTCTCAATTGTTCTTCTGGAGGTATATATTTATCAAGATATATAGTATCTGTGGCTTAAATAAAAAGAATAAATTTCAATAGATGTAAATAAATTTGGGCAATCAGTCAAACATACAAATCTTAAACAAATAATTGTAAGTCAGTTGCAGCACCGCTATGGATGCAATTTCATAAAATTTTGCTTGCATCTAAAGAATGTGGTAGTGGTCCAGGTTGTGCACATTTTGTGAAATTTGAGCCTTTACATCACTAGATGCTGGTGAATCGCGAAATCGTGAATCGTGAATATTTGCTTTGAACATTATTCAGTCTGTGACACTACTTCACTAATTAATTGTGATTAGCTAGTGGAATGCACTTCCTGGAGGCCAGATCATAATTTTTTGTAAAACTGTGATTGAGCTGTTGCCCAGAAAGTACTTTAAGCCTACACCAATTCAGGGGGTACACCTGAACCACACAAAGGGAAACACACACACACAAACTTTATATTCTATATGAGACATCTGGGGCTACATTCATACAAAGTTTCATATGGACTGATAGTATCAACCAAATTTGGTTAAAAAATGAAAGAAGAGGAAGAACTTTGACAAAACTGTATGACCCCTAATTGACTATATGTGTGCACCCATGTGGCTATATGCTGTATAAATACACACTGCCAGTCAAAAGTTTGAAAACACCTACTCTTAGAAGGAGTTTCTTCAATTGTACTTTTAGAATAATATGACACTGAACTCAAGAAATAACACTTGATTAGGTGAGTAGTGTGTGATCACATATGGAGAAGGTTTCTCTTGTTCTCACATCTTATTATGCCCTACCTGAGAAAAATTAGCATGAAAATAATAAAAATGAATAATATGAGAAATTCACATGCGGAATAATAAAATGCACTCACTATATGCAACAATGTTTAATATTCACACATGAATTATAGGAATATTTTCATATGAACTTATGTATGAACTTCTGTAAGAGAACTACTTGGAACTGCTCTATTTACATCTATATTTACGTCTTAGAAACAAATTTAAATTCTAAATTCAATGTCTGGAAAAAATTATATATTGATTTCATTAAATGTATTTAACTTGGACACTTTTCTTGACCACAATCACCACAAACATACACACAGCATCCCCCAATACACTCACACAGAGATCCATGATTTAACACTGAGGAGTAAGTGCTGCCACTCAAGACTGTTACACACACATGCTCTTAGCACACAGTACACACTGGAGAAACGCAAGGCTGTAACACATGGGCAGAGCTAAAGGCATGAAGCATGGCCACCCCAATAATGTGTTGTTATTACCTTCACTAATGATCTGCTGTGATCAGGACTATGGTAAAACTGCAGGGCTAATTGTCATTTAAATTAGAAGAAGGGTCTAGAGTTGGACATGGATGAATTCCTTAAATTTTGGAGCAGTGGATCCAAGTCGCGTCTTGGATCCACATATTTTTGTGAGATCAGTCAGAAATGAACTAGGTTTGTCATGCACACATGATCCCTTCATTAGAAACACTTGCCTATAGGCCTCAGCAGAGGTCTATGCTCTGCGTGCATGTCTAGTTATTATTATTGTCTGTGGTGAGTTTACCAGAACCAGAAAACTGGGGAAACTAGCCAAGAGACCAAATAGATTCTGAAGATACCATCCAAGCCAGATGTCACCAGCAACTTACCATTGAGGAAGGTTTTGAGATGGTTTGAACATGTGTTAGTATTTGGGGCATAACAATTGATTGTTTCAGTTTTTATCTCTTTTATTATTTTATCAAGCACCAATCATGACGTAGTCCATTAAACTTCAAATGAAATAATGGACAAATTATACAATATCTTATTATATGTAACTTTGTATAAAAAGAGAGCGATTTGTTATTTGTAAGACATTATAATAAGAGAAAGGCTTATAAGTAATATGAGGATTTAAATCGCTCTGAATCCAGTGGCGGCAATTCAGCACTGTAAAGTGAATAAGTATAGAATAAAAGCTGTAACTAAACTCAGCGATAAGCAGAGCATGCCTGGTGTAGTGTGAGCCACTACAATAACACCCAACCGCTAATAATGTGGCAAAAAAGCTTGAAAAAGAGGAAGAGATATGTAGCTGGGCTTAAAATTAAACTTTAGTGCCGTTTGTTGATCGGGCCTGGCTGCCAGCTGGCTGATTTATTCTTAAATAAATTCGCAGCAGGTCAAATAAATTGCTGCTTCGTTCACATTACAAGGTGTGCATCTGAGTCTGTGTGAATGTGTGTGTATGCGTGTGTGTGTGAGGAGGTAGGGTAATGAATGTTCCAGCACAAGAGCTTTATAACAACGCTAAGGTGTGCTGCACACTGCCCTGATTGAAGTTGCTTTTGTTACAGATCAGACACAAGTGTTTGTTGTCTCTGGAACAGGCTCGTGACCTCCTGCTCTTATTGGCCCAGCAGCCCTGAGTGAGGTGATTTTAATTTGTCAGAACTGTTTACCAACATTTGGCCAAGGTTATTACTTTGCTGTCATAGAGAGGGCACCCGGTAATGAAAAGCAAATAAATACCTGAGAGAGAGAGGGGATGAGGGGGGTGACAGAGAGAGAAAAGAAGTCAGAGCTAGAGAGAGACAGAGAAAGAGAAGTGAGACAAAAGACAGAGAAGAGAGAGAGAGAGGGAGGGAGAGAGAGAGGGAGGGAGAGAGAGAGAGAGAAGGAGAGAGAGAGAGAGAGAGAAGGAGAGAGAGATAATATCCAGGGGGCAGACAGAATATATCAGAGAATTAAAGAGGCAGTAGGAGGTGTGCCGGTTAATAAGGAGAATTGGAGGGAGGTAGAGAGAAGAGGAGAGAAGGGCTTTTATTATTCCTTCTATCCCAGAGAATCAATTACCCTCAAATGCAAATTGAGGGGCATTATTTATCTGTCCATTAGCAATGAATTATTCAGGTTTTTACAGGAGGGGAAAGCAAAAGACGTCAAGGAGCATGTCTGCAAATGGAACAATGTGCAATTTACATCCTATATTACAACAGCCTGCATCACATTAGTTAGGGCTTTTAAATCAATACCCCCCAACACACACCTAACCAGTTCTGCACATTAGTCAGGAGACTGCTCTGCGTGTGTGTGTCTGTGTGTGTGTTGAGGGAGTGTGTTATACGGGTTCTCCAGCATCCAGTTTCATTTTTGCCCTGTATAAATTGCTAAAAGTCTAATTTAAAAGATATGAAATATGAGGTGATATTTGGGGGGTTGGGAGGCAGAGGGTGGCCTTCATTAAAGCTGATGTGTTTGAGAAACAGCCAGAGGAAAAAAAAGCACCATCTGCTATGAAGTAAAGAGGGGGACAGAAAAATTGTCCCTCTCTCGTCATGAATCTCACATCTCGTTTCTGTTTTCTGACCCTGTGAGGTCAAGCCAATCATTTATTCTATTTTCAGCTGATGTTCCAGAAACACAAACTCCAGTCAAATTACCAGATCAAGTATTTTTTTCTACCCCATAAAGTCTCATCTTACAGTTAATTGAATCATATTTTACATATGAATTATACAAAAGACATCTTAATATATCTGCCCAAACCTTTAAATGGGGATGGACATTATTTCTGAATCATGGTTTTGGTAAACATCTTTGCTCTATGAAGGCCATGTTCATAGTTCTTTATAAACATGTTTATAACTAGGGACACATCTAAATTGATGCTGGCATCAGGTATCTGCCTGATACAGCTCATTTACTACACTTGTGTTCATAAGAAATGTCTCAATCCCAACATCCGATAGTATGTGATACCGTGTGACATAGAGCTAGTTGTGTGCTGCCATGCTAATGAACACACAGCACGAAATGACAGCAATCTGGACATATTTCACTATTGATGATCAAAGACATGCAGACTGCAAATGCTATGCTGCAAAAATATCAATAGGAGAAGCTACAGTGTTCATATTTTCTCCAGTTAGAAACAAAACCAGTCAGAAATAAAACATCTTGAACATAAACATCAGCATGTGGAGTTCATTGCTAGCAAGGCACAGCAGCTATGATGCAGGCTAAAAGGGAAAAATGTTTACAGTCAATGACAACTTATTGAAAATAATAGCTTGTATCCTGTACATCATTCTTAATAATCAGCAATTATCAGTCTTGACAATGAGGAATTCTAATGCAATGAAAACACCATTAGATTTTACTTAGAGCTGTACAGAAATAGTATGTTTATGAGGGTGAAAGGTTCTGTAAATACACCTGGCACATCACCGTGGACAAAACAGGCTTAATAATGAAAAGAGAGCAAACTGAGATTTTTTTCGGGCTTCCTTTGGTTGTACATCCCATTGGTTATATTAGCACCATCTTCAGGACAGTTATGCAAAAAACCTTTCAGGAATTAGTAAATTAAATAAGTAAATTGGTAAAAGTATTATACAATTTAGACTTAAGGGCACACTTACACAGGCAATCCATACCATACCCAAGCACGTTAGACTGCCAAAGTCTGGATTGTTTGGCTCGAGTGATTGCTCCAATCCTTGCCCTGAAACGCGCTAGGAAGCACTGAAGAGGTGGGCCCGGGCAAAGTTCAGTTGGACTCGGCTATGGTATGCATAGTGTGATCGCTAACAATGCTCGAGCATGTTTTGAACATGACATCAGTTATGCGACTGTCCCATGATTTAACAAATGTGAATTGTACAGTAGCCATTGAGTATAGCAGCAGATTCCTCCCTCAACAGCAGCTGCCACTGTAAAATGCATTGCATAATCGGTAAATCTAGGCATATAAGAGGGCTGTGTGTCAGGGCACACAAAACGATTCCAAAAAAGCAAAGCAACTGCACAGCCAAGTCCCAGTTGCATCATGATGATGTAAGCATGCTCGGGCACAGAAAGTTAAGTGGAATGTGAGTGCAGGCCCGCGGGGGAGTGGGGAGGGGATACAATTGCGCTCAGGAACGGTACAAAGTAACCACGCCTGGTATGAGTATGCCATTAGATGACATAGGATGAGGTTTTCATTAGAGGTTTGGTAGCTTATTGGACTTTACCCATTAATTAATTACATTAGACAATTAATCTCTCACAACAAAATTTACATCCTCGTAACTGATGACTGAAAGCTAGAGTAAAACAAAAATCATTCTATCCCTATTCATAGCATATTGTATTAAAAGGGCATGATGCACATTTTCATAAATAATGAAAATGTATTACATGTATTAGAATTTAATAGCAGTCTATTATGCATTAAGAATTGTTATGATAAAGATTCAAATCAGTTTTTGCAACATATTATAACAGATAGTAAAGAAACATTCAATTTCAATATTGTAATTACTCACTGTTTATTGCTTTGCGACACATTATAATCAACTGTTTATTAATTAGTTTAATAATCATCTCTTCAATAATTATTAATAATATCACAGGCAGCTCATATAATAATTATGTAAATTTTGTATAATATTAAAATCATTGCGTATGCTATTTCTGGAGGGTTCAAGAAGTGGAAATATGTTTTTTTAAGTGGAAATATGTACACTACTCAATGTATTCTATTAAAAATTCATAATGCACAATAGAGATTGCTGTAAAGTGGCATCCATTTTCATAAATAATAAACAGCAATTTGTATGAAGCCTAATGAATGCATTGTAACACATTATGCACATGTTCTCAGACCATAATGAGATCTTTATAGAATGTGTTACATTTTATATTTGTATGTAACTTGTATGGAAATACTTTTCTGACCTGTTAAGGAGAAAATTGGTATGATGTTGTGCTGTTTTATTTCCATCAAGCATGTTGTAAAAACCATGACAATTATTACTAGATGTTTGGACTAACGTATTATTATTTAAATGGTTTCCCATAATCTTTTCTCATTCATGATACTCTTCTGCAGCTATCGAGCTTGATTCTAACTGACAGGCAGTCTGCTATAATCCTATACCTATGCTAAGCCCTCACCAGCAACTGGCAAGTTAACATTTGTGGTATTAGTTTCAAAAGCAAAGAGGCAGTATAATTGATTGACCTAATGTTGCAAAGTGCACTGCTGTGGTGGTTTCTGAATGATTCTTAGCATTAGCATTAAATATAATCCATCAGAATGCCTACCTCCAATGAGCTTCTGTCATCTTTACAGCCTATGTTTACATATTTAACACATATACACTATGTCATGATTTTCTTTTGTAATTTGCTACATTTACAATTGGGCTAGTTTGCATTGCGTATGAAAATCACTGGCTGTGAATACTATCAACACAGAAAGAAAAACACTGTTGAGACGAGCGAAAGTCAGAAGGAGATATTCTTCATTTCAAATGAGATACAGTCATTGAATGTTGTGAGCAGCTTTGATAAAGTGGCTGCTCAGTGCAGGAGGGCGTTAAGGCCAGACGCTGTGAATTCAGCCATCATGTCTATGTGAGTCTGTCCAAACGATAGTCCCTCTGCTATTTCACCCCAGCAATACACTACTCTGTGCACACCACAGGTGACTATGACTAATATCACACCTGCTCTCGTTGTCTAAAAACACTCCCAGATGTATATGTGTAATTTTCTAGCTGGTTCTCGGTATCATGCCTCTCATATAAGAACCTCAATCTCTTTTCCGGTTTAACTATTATTTTTAAAAAGTTGAATGGGTGTCTTCAAACCAACACAGGAATAGTTTGCCTTTAATATGTCTAATCTAATTTGTATAGAACATGTTGTCAATTGCTTGTGGCATCATCACTTTTTCTTTTGTCACTGTCAGTGGAATTGCACCTTTGTGTCACCCATGTGCATAGAAAATAAAAGGTTGTCTTTCAGTACTGTAAGCATTGCGTGTCATAGAGTGGTTGTAACCATGATTGACATGTGCAGGCTCAGAGTTATTTATTTATACGTTTCTAATAGAAACACAAAGGAAATTCAGAATGTTTAATGCACAAAGTAATTAGTGAAGAACAAGAAATAGATCAATAACAAGATAGGGATGATGATTATAAACAAAAAAGGAATATAACAGACAGAAATTGTTGCCATGGGCACATTGATAAAAAACAGCAAGGCCAAGATCATGACACAGCTAGTAAGGAATGCACAGATTTCACTTAATTTAGTTGGTTGTTTGAGGAAGCATGCCACAGTTTAACATTCAGAAATGGCAAATAATAAGTAATGAGATTAAGCCTTACTATGTGCTAGTGTAATGATGGCAGCAGCAATGTGCAGGCATTACCTACTACATTTCAAAGACTCACAACCCTGATATACTGCTTTTGAAATGCAAACCGTATTTTTCCCCTTAAAAATATGAATAATTTAGTCAAAATTTCTCACACTTCAAAAAAACGTGACCCATGCTTGTAGTTTTTTTGTGTAAAGTCCGTACTTTGAACTAGTCAGGCGGTTCAAAGAATTAAAAAAAAAAGGGCTTTTTTTTTTGAAAGAATAATTCATAAAGGAGCATTAAGGAAGATTCTTCGTTGTTTTCCAAGAATATTTTTTAATTATCTGAATCACTTTTAACTCCTTGAGCCTGCATTAATTCCTGCCCATGTCACAAAGCTCCACCCTCAGGACCTACAGTGGCTCAGTTCAGTTGTGGTTACCAAGTTCAAATATCATAAGGATTAGTATTATCATAAGGCAAGGAATAACAAGGAACTGCAGAGCGCTATTTAATTATAGTTTACATACAGGAGTTCGACAATGAAACTGAAACACCTGTCATTTTAGACCACAATAATTTATTAGTATGGTGTAGGGCCTCCTTTTGCAGCCA
>JAOVYV010000030.1:7091643-7101789 GCA_025674545.1 Hassar affinis
ACACTAGTGAACACACACTAGGGGCTGTGAACACACATGCCTGGAGCGGTGGGCAGCCCTAGCCACAGCGCCCAGGGTTGAAATCATGGTGTTGGTTCCAAATTCTGACCCTACAATACAGATCAGACTAGACTAGACAGACTTGAGATTCAGATCAGACTATGTTTTTTGCAGTCTTCAAATGTCTTCACTTTTGGTAAGCCTGTGTCCACTGCAGCCTCAGCATTGTTCTTGGCTGACAGAAGTACAGAAGTAGAATCTGATGTGGGCTTCTGCTGTTGTACCCCAACTGCATCAAGATTTGATGTGTTGTGCATTCTGAGATGCTTTTCTGCTCACCACAACTAAGTACGTTGCTGTAGCCTTTCCATCAGCTTGAATAACTCTGGCCATTCTATGTTAACCTCTCTCATCAGTAAGGTCAGAAGTGCTGTTCACTGGATGTTTTTTTCTTTATTGCACCATTTTGAGTAATCTGTAGGGATTGTTGTGTGTGAAAATCCCAGGAGATCAGCATTTAAATAATTCCTCAAATCAGCCTATCTGGCATCAACAATCCACTGAGATCACATTTCCTCATTCTTATGATTGATGTGAAGATTACTTGAAGCTGCTGTCCTGCATCTACATGATGTTATGCTTTGCATTGCTGGCAAATTATTGGCTAACTACACAAATTATTAGATAACACAAACGAGTACACTTGTACAGGTCTGTTAAGTTTGTGTTCCCTGTAGTTTGAATACTTACTTTTAATTTATAATTTTGGTGTTATGTTTGTATCATGATTTGTCCTTTTTTCCATTTGTGCCACCTGTCTGATGTACCAAGTCTTACCTACATTAAATGAGCCTGGCTCATGCCTACACCTATCCTTATCATAGACTGTAGTGATCGGGATGGAGAGGAGGGCCTGATATGTGATTCAGTGCAGGTAGGTGGAATTCCACACGGATGTCAAGTTAGTAGGACAGGCAGCAAATATGGTTTTGTTGTACAATTGAATAGTGTAGTGAAAAACCACAAATTCTTCTTTATATACAACAGTCCCCTCTCTGAAAGGGCAATTTATATAGATTAAGAGTAGTCTGGATTTAATATTGAAATTGTAGAAATTGGTATTTGAAACTCAGATGTAACTATACTCTTTCACTCTACCTGGGCAAGTACAAAGTTTACCAATACAGTTAATTATATTGGGGTATCCTCTGGGGAGAATAGAATTTAACTGAACAGAATGGAATAGAATGATACTCTGAAGGATAAGGTGAATTTAATTGAATTTTATGTTATTTAAGGGACAGTAGTAGCTCAATGGTTAAGGTGTTGAATCAGTAGGTTATGAGTACAAATTCCAACAGCACCAAGCTGCCACTGCTGGGCCCCTGCACAAGGCCCTTAAACCTCAGCTGCACAGCTATATAAATGATAAATGTTAGTTACTCTGGATAAGGGCATCTGCCAAATGTCCTAAATGCAAATAAGTTTTTTTTTTCTCCCATCATTGCCATAATGCATCATATTTAAAGGATCAGATTTTAAGCTGCTTCAGAGGTTGAGGTTAAAATAAGAAAAATGAGAGAGGTCAAAGCTCCCCTTTGATATCAAATTCTCTGCTCATCAAGATCACGCTTGCTGAAAGGAAGTGAAATTCTGTAGAGAACTGGAGAGGATGATGAAAGAGAATATTCATCAGCTCCTAGTTCTCTGGGATATTACAGTGAAATTGAGAGACCATGCTGAACTCCACAGTATTAAGTACCACCTCAGTGCTATGCTGTAAGAAATCAGTTGACAGCATATTGCTGTTTAATTAAATCTGATAATATGATCAACACTTTGAATTATTGAATTAGAAGTTCATTGCTGAAGCAACACCAGTCTTTGATGCACCTAACTAAAGAAAAGGGGGAAATTACAATGTGTTGCACCATATTACATTCTGTGTCCTCAAAGCTTTGATTTGTTTTCTATGTTTTCTAAATACAACAGTAAGGTAACTCATCTAATAACTGTTTACATGAGGTGTTTGTGTCATTTGGATTGTGTAGATATTCAAAGAACCTCAGAATGGTGAGCAAATATTAATTCATTTCACAAACGTGTGGGGGTATTGCATGGCATGTTTCATTAGAAATGCATGATTGTGTGACTGTTTGGACTTAGTTTACATCACTAAACAATTTTCTATGCTCATTAACTCAAACTATATTACAGTGTTTAATTAAGCTAATTAAATCTTGGTGGCTGATCTGGAGAGTGTAGTGGGAGTAGTGTGAAGCATGACAAAGACTGAGACAGAGAGAAAAAGAAGGAAGGAGTGAGACCCCTATAATTCCCATAATTAATTAGAAGTCTTAACCTAAAGTAATATAATAGAAAGAAGGTTGTTTCTTTCATTTTCTGGAACACACAAAAATACATGGGTCCATGTGTAAGCACACACATACACACACACACACACACACACACACACATATACACACACACATATATTTGTAGTGCTATACTTTTGAGGACTTTCCTTTGACATCATTATTACTGCAGCTAATTAAATCTAACCCTAACCCAAACCCTATACTTAAACTCCATAATGAAAAAGCAACTTTTTGGTTCTTACATTTTTTCTTTTGTTAAAATCTACAAAAAAAACCCTTTCTTTCTGCAGACCAGCAAACGGTCCCCACAACGTTTTGTGTATCATTGTGTGACCTTCAACTGTAGCCACTTTAAACTACATACACCTAGGCCTAACCGTAATCTTCACCTCAGTAACCAAAATAATACGTTTTAGCTTTTAATTTATTTTTTTGTACAAGCCAAATGCCCACCAAAGGTTGCAATTACCAGATATTCCTGTATTTAGGGGGCATTTAGGCCCACCAAGATTTAAAAAATTTTAAAGCTTAGTAACAAACTATCCCCCATCATACACTGGTGGATAGTGGTGAGATGGTCCACGGAGAGCTAACATGTCCAGCTGCTGATTCTCTGTGCTAAGCTATTAGAGCTCCTTCATTAGGTGGACTAATAATGATGTAAGAGTGCTCTCAGTAATGGCCTTATTTGACCCATATCACAACAGTACAAAGACACACTTCAGGGAATAATGAGAGACAAGGAAGAGCAGGAAGACAGAAGCTCCCCTCAGGATGTAGCAACAGAAGAAAGAGTTCATTATTCCCTCAGCACAGTGTATCGTACAGCATGCTCCACCACACACACGAAGTGATTAGGAAGCACAATCTGAAAACATCCAGCTCAGCAAGCAAGTCTACTGAATAAGAAAAGAGGCCACCATCTTTTTCTTTTACTCCCTCTGAAGACTTTGACATAGTGGTATAATAACGAATGTGTGTGTGTGTGTGTGTGTGTGTGTGTGTGTGTGTGTGTATTTAAATGACATTTTGAAGTCTCTGACTTAAATCAACTGGATGACACATCATGAAATGCATCCCGTTTGGAGCAAATTAAGTACACAGCTGAAAGTAACTACATCATCACTGGAAAGGAAGCAAAGAAATTTACATTTCATCCAGCTCTTTCTATTAGACATCAAGCTGCTTTTGAGAGGATTTCAGCTATGAAAGTTGTAAACTCCACTTGCAAAGAATCATTGAATCAGTCTCTTGAATCATTTGATATGATATTAATCATACACATGACATAGACATGACATACACGTGACATATACATGATATCATATTGCCATGGTCCCAAATAACTTTAAAGTGCAAAGTTCATGACTTCCCATGCTGAAAGTTAGAATTTGCCATCCGGACACTAGGAGGCTGTGGTGGCACGGTGCTCACACTGGGAGGACTCCAACTCCCAGCAAGCCTAGAGGCAATCAAGGTCAACAGGAGATACCTGCTCTCCACCCTACTTAAAGGGGTTCTTGAGCAGTGCCTCTTGTCACACCTTTCACTTGGTATGATAAAGCTATGGTGTGAGGAAACCAGGACCAGAACTGGTAACGTCGGTCCTGGTAACACCCCCCCAACAATAACAAATGAAGCTACATTATATAACAAATGAAGCTACATTATATAACAAATGAAGCTACATAAATAACAAATGAAGCTACATTAATTAGAAGATCTGTTAGGATAATATTACGATATACAGTACCAGTCAAAAGTTTGTACACACCTTCTCACTCAATGTTTTTTTTCCATACATTATAAATTAATACAGAAGTCATCCAGACTATGAAGGAACACATAAGGAATCATGTATTAAACTAAAAGTGTTTAACATACCAAAATACTGTGTGTTTCAGAATTTTGATTCTTCAAAGTAGACTTTAACTTTGCCTTCACTCTGCGATCCAACTCATCCAAAACCATCTCAGTTGACTGACCTTCATTTCTTAAAGCAATGATGGACTTGTTTTCCTTTACTTAGTTGAGTTGTTCTTGCCATAATATGGATTAGAGCTATTGCCAAATAGGGCTATTCACTGTCTACCTTCTCTACCTCTTCACAACACAACTGATGGTCTCAAACACATTAAAAGGGCAAGAAATTCAAGAAATTAACAAGGCACAGCTGTTACCTGAAAGCCATTCCTGGTGATTACCTCATAAAGCTGAGTGAGAAAATGCCAAGATAAGCAACTCAGCAAGAGCTGCCTTCTTTGACTAATCTAAAATGTTTAACACTTTTTTGTTTACAAAATAATTCCATATGTATTTCTTCATAGTTTGGAAGACTTTAGTATTAATCTACAATGCAGAACATTTTAAAATAATGAAAAATTATTTAAATTATTCTTTTACAACTATACGACTATACACTTACTCACTGGGAGATGTCATCTCTTCACATGGCTTTTCCTACCCTTGTTATGCTGATGGTACTCAGCTCATCCTTTCTTTTCCTCCTCAGGTTTAAGCTTGGATCTCAGCATGTCTACCAGACATTGCTTCATGGATGGCACCCCACCACCTCAGGCTTAATCCAAGCAAGATGGAGGTGCTTTATATCTGGATAGCTGTAGGTCTTCATTGTGACCTCTGAATTTCCTTTGAGAACACCATGATCACTCCTTCTTCAGAAGCACATAGCCTTGGGGTAGTAGATGATCAGCTCTCTTTCTCAGCACATGTTGCTAACCTGACCCGGTCATGCAGATTTCTCCTTTACAACATTTGGAAAATTCGACCATTTCTCTCAAGGGAGGCCACCCAAGTACTTGTTCAGTCTCTTGTCATCTCAAGTCTTGACTACTGCAACTATCTCCTAGCTGGTCTTCCTATGCGTGCCATCAGGCCTCTGCAACTGATCCAGAATGCTGCAGCTCGACATGTATTCAACCTTCCCAAGTTCAGCCATGTCACACCACTGCTGCACACCCTTCACTGGCTTCCTGTGCCTCTTGTGCCTCAAGTACGGCTCGACTTGACCCACCATCATCTAGGACACATGGGAGGCAAGCATCCAGACTTTTCTCTGTCCTGGCACCAAGGTGGTGGACTGAACTCCCCCTGAGTGTCCGACCAGTGGAGTCACTTGCTATCTTCAAATGCTGACTGAAGACCCACCTCTTTCAAGAGCACTTGAATGAGCACTAACTTTTTTAACTACTGTTACCACACATAGCAGTTATTGTATTCCCTATGTCTTGTTCTTCAGTGGTTTTGTGTAGTTTAGGAACATTTTGGGACTTTTATTTGTAATGTTTTATAGGTAAAATATGGCTAAATTATAGGAGTATCATAGCTCAAAGTAGCTTGAATTCAGGTCTACCAGCCTTAGCTTTGGATATTCCAAGTTAAAGACTAAGCACTCTTGTAAGTTGCTCTGGATAAGAGTGTTTGCTAAATGCAATAAATATAAAAACCTCTGAATTTGAGTTGTCTACACTTTTGACTGGTACTGTATCAGGGCCCAGTTCATGATCAATTCTGGTATAGAGAGATTCAATATACAGAGTATATATTATTGCATCTTTAAGAACAATAAGAATTGGGTGCTGTCTTTTATGTAGGATTTTAAAGTAAAGACAACATTTTTAATGTGGTAGTCCACAAAACTACATCCTTTTGTAAGGCTCCCTACACCAGAAACAATTGGTTTACCTGGAGGATTTTTGTGTAATGATCCCACACAGGCTAAAGTCAAGAGCAGACAGTTTACTGTTACACAGGTCAAGGAAAAATAAACAAAGCCCAGAAGGCAAAAAGGCACAGAGCATGGTCACTATGGTAGGAAGCAGCGAGCAAACTACAAATAAAACAGTCCAAAAGCTCAGAGGATCCAAAACAGGTAGCAGGGATTAGGGCAGGAACACACCACACTCTGGCATGGGGTTCTAGGAAGAAACACGCTCTGGCATGGGGCTCTAGGAAGAAACACAAACAAAAACACTGCAGAGAAGCAGATGGGATGCAGAATAACGAAACCAAAACACTAAGTGAGAATGACTAGCGAGAATACTTAACTTGGAATTGAGGACAAGAGATTCATCATGACAACTGGCATAGAGTCGGTAAGATGATTATTGATCCACACTGGAGTGCTGGATGGGCTTCTTTTATACTCCTCAGCATGGCTTAATGAGCTAATCAAACATGTCCGCCAGCAGGTGTGCCCGATTTGCAAGGCCCTGTGGGAGACATAGTTCGTGCTTGTAGTCCTCCCACAGGTTGTTTCGGGCCCTGTGACAGTCGTGGCCATGACATTTTGAGGCTTTTATGTATTTTGTGTAAAATATTCAAAAAAGCCTTCAAAGCATGCTTGTTACTTGAAAAAAATGTGATTCTTTAAAAGAATAATTTACTGTAATGTACTGACAGTTAAAAAAAGGACTGACATTGGAGGGTCATTATTTACCCTAAATGTTCAGTAAATGTGTCCTTACAAAAGGGACTCCATATAAAATAATTGTTTTGGTTAAAAAAACACTACATTTAATCTGTTTATTACTACCTTAAAAATAAAGATCAACTCTTTATGGGGAATCAGATTAGAAAATTAAACTTTGACTGTGTTATTTAAACATGCATAGTATATACGTAAGGCAAGACATCCACATAGTACATAGTACACATGGGCTACTCATAATTGATTTATCTTTGCTGGATAAAATTGAAGTTAGTGAAGTGATAGAATGAGTCAAGTGTTATTGAGTAAAATGGTCAGAGTGTAGAAGTGCTGTTTTGTCATCTGGAATGATTCACTGTAACAAGGTAGAGGTGTGAGCTCTGTTACACTCCTCTAGATTTTAACCTCCCCCATCTTCACAGAAGACCCCAGGGATGACACACATCAGCGGATGTTGATCTGGGTCACAGCACAGATATAAGAGGGTATTGTCATACCTGACATATAACATCACAGATCTCTATTAAGTGCTGCATGGCCATAACATACTAGCCTTATTAGTATCATCAAACTTTTTATACTTTTTATACATTTCATAAATTTTTCTCCTCAGTCTCTAGTAAAACAAGTTCCCAAATACAGTACTCAACCCAGATAAAAAAAATTAAAAATAAATAAAAAAAAACATTGACATGCTTTTTTGGCACAAGCAAGCATTGCGTATTAGCTTATTAAACTTTCATTCAGATGCTCTGTGTCAGTATATTAACCAGATTAACCTTCACTACTATGCTACTTGAATAAGATGTAATAAATAATTTGACATCTATTTTTTTAAACATATTGAGCATATACAGTACTGTAAAGTTTTAGGCAGGTGTGGAAAATTGTTGTAAACTAAGAATGCTTTCAAACATACAAATAATAATTGTTTATTTTTTATCAATTTACAAAAAAAAAGTGAGTGAACAAAGGAAAAATCTAAATCAAATAACTTTTTCGTGTTATTACCCTTTGCCTTCAAACCAGCATCAATTCTTATAAGTACACTTGCACAAAGTCAGGGATTTTGTAGGATTATAGTCAGGTCTATGATCAACCAAATATACCAAGCAGGTGCTAATGATCATCAATTTCACATGTAGGTTGAAAGAAAGTCATTAACTGAAACATAAACAGCTGTGTAGGAGCTTAAAATTGGGTGAGGAACAGCTAAACTCTGCTACCATGTGGAAGACAGTTTCATGTCACAGGTCATACATCATGGCAAGATTGAGCACAGCAACACAAGGTGCTACATCAGCAAGGGCTCTCCTAGACAAAACATTCAAAACAGACTGGGGTTTCAAGATGTACTATTCAAGCTCTTTTGAAGAAGGACAAAGAAATGGGCAACATTGAGGATCGTAGACACAATGGTTAGCCAAGGAAACTTAATGCAGCAGATGACAAACATGTCAAGATTATTGCCCTTCAAAATAGGAAGAAGCATCAGCTCAGAACTGGCCAGTGGGACCCAGGTACACCCTTCTACTGTCTAGAGTAGTCTGGCCAGAAGTGGTGTTCATGGAAGAGGTCAGCCAAAAAGCCATACCTCTGACATGGAAACAAGGCCAAGTGACTCAACTAGGCACGAAAACATAGGAACTGGTGTTCAGAAAAAAGGCAGCTGTTTTTTTGTAAAGATATTTTTTTAATTCACATAAATGTGGTGTCCTGAAACTTGGTGACTGTCTCCTCAGTACCATCCAAATATAAAGCTGACTAACAATTTATCAAGAATCATCCAATCGTACAGTACCAGTTAGACCTTCGATTCAGTGTTTTTTCATTATTTTTAAATTTATCTGCATTGTAGATTAATAATAAAGTTATCCAAACTATGAATAAATACCTATGGAATTATTTAGTAAACAAAAAGTGTTAAACAAACCAGAAAATTTTTCATATTTTAGATTCTTCAAAGTAGGTACCTCTTGCTTAGTTGACATATAAGTAGTACTTTCATATTGTATATCACTATATATGCTCCCATTAGGGTATTAACCACTATCTATTGCAACATTTACAGTTAGTACAGAATGCTGCAGCTAGGTTACTCACTGGCACCAAGAAAAGAGACCATATTACATCAGTCCTCGTTTCACTTCACTGGCTACCAATTCAATACAGGATACGGTTTAAAGTGCTTTTATTTGTTTTTAAAGCACTAAATGTGCTCACATCTCATCCAACCACACAGCGATGTCAGAGATCATCCCCACAGTATATGGGCAGGGGTGGGTCAATGGTTAAGGTGTCGGGTTACTGAATAGAAGGTCAGGGGTTCAAGCCTCAGCACCACCAAGCTGCCACTGTTGGGCCCTTGAGTAAGGCCCTTAACCCTTGACTGCTCAGTTGTATAAATGAGAAAAATATAGGTCACTCTGTATAAAGGTGTCTGCCACATGCCAATTAATGAGGCCATTCCATGGGCTCATGTGAAACTCAAAGGACATTGTGTATTTGTGGTTTATGCTCCAAGATTGTGGAACAGTTTTCCATTCACTTTTCACCAAACAATGTCTATTTTCATTTCTAAGTAACAGTTAAAACATCTACTCTCTTGCTTTTGAAGGGGCTGCTGTGATATTGTGTGTTTTAGAATCTATGTTTTGTTTAATCCGATCTTATTTTATCTTCGTGTTGCTTTCCTTTATTATGTTATGTACAGTACCAGTCAAAGGTTTGGAGACACCTTCTCATTCAATATCTTTATTTTTTTATTTTTTCCTACATTGTAAATTAATACTGAAGTCATCCAGACTATGAAGGAACATATAAGGATCATGTAATAAACTTAAAAGTGTTAAACAAAGCAAAATATGTTTCAGGTTTAGATTCTTCAAAGTAGGCACCTCTTGCTTTGATTACAGCTTTGCACACTCTTGGCATTCTCTCAATCAGCTTCATGAGGTTATCACCTGAAATGATTTTTGAAGGACAGTCTTGAAGGAGTTCCCAGAGGTACTCTGCAGTCCAACTCATCCCAAACCATCTCAACTGACTAACTTTCGTTTCTTAAAGTTACCCCTCCATCTTGCCAACAATTAGAGGGCCATCAGCCAACTTTTGTTATGTAAATTAATGACATAGGACCATTGAGTTGTAAAACTAGTGAAAGCTAGTAAAATATCTCTCTTTCTCCCTCCCACTGCCTGTCATTTTATGTACATATGTACATTTTATATGTAACTTAATATCAGTCATTATCTGTACCGCTTATTCCCAGTTACGGGGTCACGGGGAAGCCGGTGCCCAGCCGGCAACTCTGAGCGC
>JAOVYV010000030.1:7147010-7158071 GCA_025674545.1 Hassar affinis
GTCATCTCTTTTGCTGGTGCATCTTCTCCTGCCACATTTTGCCCTTCCACTAGACTTTCCATTGATATGCTTGGACACAGCACTCTGTGAACAGCCAGTCTCCTTAGCTATGAACTTTTGTGGCTTACCCATGCTTTGAGTTTAGTAGATGATTTTTTTAGTAGATTAATTTTTTGAAATCCTGTTTTTGTGGGTTTTATGAGCTGGAAGACCAAATTATGTAAAAATAAACAAATAAATACTTGAGATTGTTTAAATTGTGGGCCCTGAATATATAATCTATTAAAGTTTAACTTTTTGAATGGAATTATGGACATTAATCAACTTTTCCTTGATATTCAATTTTTTTTGTAATGGGTCTGTATATTAATGAACTGCCTAAAGAAATGGAGACACTAGCTAACACTATCTACCTTAATAATTCAGAATATAGTAGCATTATACTTCCCTCTACAATAACATGAATGATATTACTCACTGGCCCTGAGCGCTGTTCTAGTATTGATCACAAGGTACAGCTGAAACTTGTTTTTGTTTCCATTAGTTTTTTAAACTAGCTTTTATTGCTTTCATAGATTTTTCATTTTGCACTTCGTTTTCCACATACATGCCATTAGCTTGTTAAGAGGCAATCCAGAGTTCTTATCTGGTGCATTAAAACATCTTGATTCAGATCAATAAAACACTAGTAAGGCCTTCATCCTAAAATTCTCCATCATCTGTTTTCTCAAAGTTAGAGGGCACCATACCACTCTGTAACAGGAGCGAGGGAACGACAGAGAGTGCTGTATACACTCAGCTAGAACATCAGGTATGCAGAAAGAACAGCAGAAACATAAAAAGTACAGCAAAAAATACAGAGCTGTGAGAGAACTTCCCCGAATACCCTGAATATGACAGACAATATGACAACGTATGAGACAGCATGAGACAAGACATCTTCCTTCTCCCATGGTATCCAAACAGCATGGTTCTCCCACAGCTGCTTCCACATCAATAAACTTTGTTGTGCTGAATTGCTTAGTCAGATCCTAGTACATCTTATATCTGTAAAATAAATTGCATCTGACTTTATAGATTGATACAGGAAACTCCAGAATTACTGGCACTTTTTAAAACAAAGAAGTTTCTTACATTTAGTGAAGAATTTAAACAATTGTTTGAATTATGTAAAAAATTGAATTACTTAAACTACTTGCCTTTCCTCCAAAAAATCTTTCTTACATAATGTTCTGCCTCTGCATTGCAGCAGCTTCTATTGAAAAAAGTTGTTTCTTTCCTGCTCTAATGGACATCCTGTAATTATTTTAAATACAGTGTACAATCAATCAATGGGTAGTTGATTGTTAATTTAGAATTGTTTTGCATTTAGTAGTCCAGGAATGATGAAATTGTCTCTGCCTAGAGGTTAAGACTTGGCTGATCTTTGAAATGGTTTATTCTCCAAGAACCTGAAAATATGCTTGATGGAAACTCAGGAGTGTGAACGCACAACAAAAAATGATATCTTGGCAAGTGAACATATCCTGGATATTAGGGGTATAACGATACATTGTGCCACGATACATTGCAATGCAAAAATGTGGCAATGTTCACTGTGGAGATATCACAATATCATGCGCTGTTTATAATGCTATCTAATGTAGGTAAAAGCATTTTTTGAACAGCAAAGGGCTGTCAACCCTCACTACCACGTCATACCTCACGCTCTCATACACAACACTTGAAAACAAAAGCAAACATGATGCAAACTTTGAAAGAGGCAGACAGTGCAGCGATAACCACAGACAGGTGGATTACAAGGGCTACCCAGAGCTATATCACTATAAAAGCATGTGATCACCGGAGAGTGGGAAATGGCGAGCTTCGTACTCCAAACTCGCCCTCTTTTCAAGTCACAATTGGCAGTTTTGGAATGCGAGCTTTTAAAAACTAATCACAACATGGCTGTTATGGTTATGGACAACTCTCAAAATATGGTGGTAGCGGCTCGCAGTTGTGTTCATGGCTAAACAGAGACTATTGCATAAACTCATCATCTTTCTTTTCTTAGAGACTAAAAATTCTTTGTTAAAGTTTTTACTCAAGAAAACTACACATTATTTTTAATTTTTATTCTTCAAAAATAAAAAAAAGGATTGTTTTCACTCGGTTACTTAAGATATGGAGAAGCTGCAAAAAACAGGAAAATATGCATTGTTTTACACTTCAGAAATAAAAAAGGTACTGTCTCATTTTTTGTTCTTTGTTAAAATTTTGTTTAAAATATCATAAGAAATTTGAATCATGAACTCAGTATTGTGAATTGAATCGAATCATGAGCAGACTGTAATGTTACGCCCCTACTGGATATTGATGAACATTTCTAAAATTTCTCAGGGAATTATTATAAATCAAATCTAAGACTATCCAGCCTGTTTTGGATGCTTTTACACAGTTTAAGTTTTTTTCTCTGTTTTTATTGGCATATAATTTTGTAAATAATCATAATATGTCAATGAAACAAGATTGTTTCAAGCTAGAATACATTTAAAATGTATAGGTTTAGTAATTATATATTTGGTTTATAGTATAATAGGAAATACTATTATAATTTAGGAATTTTTTTGAAAAAATTAATGTAAGGATTGTTGCATGGGTTCTGTTTATGTATTTACGTATGCATTCATATTTAGTTGTGCTACATATGTAGTTTTATTTTTTTTTCTATTATATTTCCTCCATAAACATCTTACCTGCCCAGGGACAAGAGATTAAAATTAGTCATTTGCCTAAATGAGACACGTTTACACCATTAACAGCAATATTGACTGATGTGTATTGTCTCTGGTAAATAAACAAAAAAATATAGAATAAGGAAAAGAACCTTTCAACAATATAATCACCCAAATTTATAGCCAAATCAACATCAGAATATCTACTCCATTGAGCTCTATTTTGAAAAAAAATGTGTTACGAATATAATGGAGTTATATTGAAAGGTTCATGCAAATGTAGCCCAAGATCCATCTGCGAGTGTATCCAACCTTGGAAGACATTACAAGACCAGGCTCACTGCTGTTATTCTTTAATAACTTAATTAACATCATTTTAAAACTAGCAATTTGCAATAAAAGCAAAATACTACTCACTGCATGAGGAGTGGCAATAATAACAGACCTGACTGTATGTTGCATGTGAATTGCATAATGAGAGCAACATATACCAAACAATATTAACACTTCATCACTTCATGTTGAGTAGAACTGTCAAAACACCATCAAATAGCCATCATGTAAAAAAAATGGATTGATGGAATTTTATTGCAGACACACAACACATATCAAACAAGGATATGCACTCCAGATACACAGCTCATTTGGAACAGCTTATCAAACTGTACATTATTTCTTAAAATGATTATTATTGTTAGAAATTAGTCCTTCCATACAATATATAGTACATCAGAAAACATTAGTAAATTATTATTATCCTGCACTTACAGAAAGTGGCAAAGGAAAGGGGAAAAAAAGTCAAATCACCTCTGACAGTCTGAACGCTTCAGGGACTAACAGGGTTAAATATCTTACCCAATCTTTCACAAAGTTTTCTAGAATGATAGGGAAAAAGGATTCACCTTGTGATCGAGACCATTCATCACTGTCTCACATTCTGCTCTGTTGCCCTCTGGTTGAGGTTCAGCAGCAGGGTTGTCTCAGGTTTTTTTGGATCGGTGTGTTTGTGTGTGTGTGTGTGTGTTTGTGTGTGTGTGAGAGAGAGAGAGAGAGAGAGAGAGAGAGAGAGAGAGAAAGAGAGAGAAGGAGAAACTCAGAGGACTCGACTGCAGGGCTGTAAACTTTTAGGATCATGGGGTGTTGATTTCTCAAAGCAGTAAATGTCATTTACTGCAGCAAGAAATCCCACATAGACACAAAACCCACTAGCATGTCTAACTCCAGTTCACTCAACCCTAAATGTCAAATGCAAATACATCTGTTATTTGCTTCCTAAATGTGTGTGAAACAGGTTCATTTTGGCTTCAGCTGAAAGGGAGGAGCAGCCTGACACTTCTGATGGACATTTCAGAACGAACAGGCTTGCAGGACACAAGGGAATCTGTTAATTGCTCTGAGTGCAAATTAAAAATTTATTAGCAGGTCCTTGCTATGCAGTAATAATGACATCTCACTTCCTGCTCAGCCTTTAGCAATGCGGCATCACCGCTGCTCAGCCAAGCCAGAAGAACGTTTGTGACCTTGGAGCATTTGAATCATGGTGGACCTTTCAGCATAGATACTAAAAAATTATACATTTCCAATTCTACAAGTATTCACTTAATTGTAACTATTCAACACTCAACTCTAATGCTTTAATCAATGACCTGTTAACATATGTTAAGTCTGAAACAGTTTTGTATAGCACTATTAACATGGCTATTAACACACTGAACACAGAAAAACTCCCTGAGACATCATGTGGAAGAAATCCTGAGACTTAAACAGGAGTATTTGATGCATTACTTCATGTATGTGATGTATTATTACCTCTCATTTAACAAAGTATGCTATTAGACCATTCAGCAAGAATTTTACCAATTCTAAGAATTCTAACATTCCCACACAGTTATAAAAATATCTGTCCTATTAACAGTTTGACTTCTTTTTGTTTCAGGCTGCAAGGGCAGTTTTCCTGTCAAGTACTAATAGCAAAGTCATCACCTCATGACTGTGGCCTTGTGTGTGCAGCCTTTTCATTTCTCGTCTTGTCAAGGAGTAGAGGAAATAGATTCAACTAAGCACACACATTTACACACTTAGTAACCCTAGGGGCAATTTAGTCACCAATCCAACTAATGGCATGCCTCACAGACACAGAGAACATGGAAAACTCTATGCAGACAGTAACCCGAGCTCAGGATCGAACTGGGGACCCTGAAGTTTAAACACAACACCAGTATATCTAATCTTTTGAGTTTTGCTAATCCTATTACTCTTAACATCTGCACCATCAGAGACAGTGCATAATTAATGTAATTAGAAAGCTCACAATGCTCCCAGTACACTAAGTGAATGCTATTGTTAACACTCCTACAATTAATATGCTGCAGCAATGCTGTAGGAATATTTGATAGATAGATTGTAAAAACATTCACAGAAAATTCCCACATGAAATTCCTGCAAATAAAAAGTTGAGAAAAAAACATTCTCAGCTGAAGTTTGTGAGTACAGCTGGCTACAGTCATCACCGTCAAAACACAACTAATTTCCCCCCTTCTAAATAAGTTTCATAATTGGCCTGTTGGGTTTTGAGTTTGGATATGTTCACATTGCAATCCAGGCATGTGATAAAGAGCTTTCAGGTGGCTGTCTGCACAGAAATAGTAGTCTGTTGTCAGAAAGATTCACATTTCATCACATCACTACTTGACAATGCTAAAGGCCTTGCCTGCAAGTCCCAAAGTTCTTGTTATGGTGACCTGATAAAAGCTTTTGATTGTGACCTTTCAAATGTGTGGATGTGACATGGAGACTTTCTTTTGACATGGAGATTTTCTAGTGCAAAAGTAGTGGATTGTAAACGGAGGGCAAATATTCCAGGAACTATTGGCGTGAGAATAACTCCTCCAGTGCCTGCAAAACAATATCATCTATTTTTAACGAGAAGCTGCAGTGTGTGGTTTATGGCTATGCGCCATCCCCTCTAATGCTCAGGTTTTATAGTAGCATTGTGGCTCTCCTCCACCCCTGCCCTCTTCCTTTAAATGAAGCCATTACTGCAGACAATGCTGAGGCATCGCCCCTTAACTATTCATGGAGGGCTAAAACCTTATTATAAACCATTCTGCTGCAGCTTACACTCACTCTAATTTGACAGGCCACAGCTGTCTCACAACAGGAGACCAGGGCCAACTCCCGATGATGCTTACGAAAAGCTCACTGAATGACAACTGTCCCTCGGAGACGACTAGTCAGAAGCCACCCACGCACACTGTCTTAAAAAAAATTTACAGATCCTGCACACAAGAACCTCTCTCCTCCTACTCCTGTTTTAATACAGAAATGTCTGAGGAGAACAGAAATCTCGTCATATCTCTGCTGGAGAAAAAAAAAAGGCTGAAGATGAATAGCAGCATGCTCTGTAGTTAACCCTAATAAAGAAAGCTTTTCTGAGTGCTCAGTCTGCTACACACTACATAGCTCGCTACTAAAAGGCCATTTTGGAGGAAGTGTTCCCATTTTGATGCTGTCATGTTCCAAATCACTTCGCTCTGCCCATCACACCAGTTCTGTGATGGACAGAGTCTTGAAAAATGACCCGGTCTCCATCATGATGGCCACTGGAGAGTGATTTAGCCACTCAGCACTAAAAAAGCATTTTACAATCAGTGGGGTCTCTGCCGTCCCACAGCTCTTACACTGATAGCTGTGTCCATATGACGTGATGAATCCTGACATCCAGACCAAATTGCAGCCCTGCTCACCACTAACACACTTCAGTCGCCTGCACGCTGTCGATAATTTCAATCTTGACTTATAGGGCCATATCTGCTAGCAGTTTGTAGCATTGCAGAACCGCATATTGGCATTAAAAGCTGTGACAATTTATTAAACTGGCACAAAAGGCTTTTTACGCTTAGGGTAAGATGAAAATACAGTTTTGCGCTTTGGGTGGCTGTATATGCATTTGTAGGAGTTGCACGCTCAAAGACAAGCCACAGAAATCATTTTACAATTAAAACAGAGTTCAAAAAGGGAACAATATCAAGTGAGGAATTAAACACTTTGGGATGTGCTATATGTTATAGGTCAATAAAATCCCCAACAAGCTTACCAGCTGCCTTTACCATCAGCATAAGTGTTCAATTCCTCTTTGAGCATAGCAAGTGTCTAATGCAACACACTGTACTTTTACTCCATTTACACCAATCATCCATAACATTAAAACCACCTGCCTAATATTGTCTAGGTCTCCCTTGTGCCAGCAAAACAGCGCTGACCTGTCAAGGCATGGACATCACAAGAGCTCTGAAGGTGTGCTGTACAATCTGGCACCAAGCTGTTAGCAGCAGATCCTGTAATGCACATGGTGCATTTAATGCAATTCACATTCAGTTAATCTCTCTATTTGCACAGAAATAGAGGGCGCTCCTTAACGTTCAAGTTCATGTTCTTGTTGTGCTAGTTGCCTGTGAACATTGCTGCAATAAAAGTGCATTTGTGAATGAAGCTGTGGGTAAAAGGGATTGGCATGATATCATCTTTCAGTACAAGCATGAGGTGAATCAGCATTAAAACCTAACTAATAAATGATTAAGTGCCAGCTGCCATGTTGGTCACTTCTTTTTCTAAACACTGGTAAGTTTAGTTCATTTTTAGCCATGAACGCAAATTACATTTCACAGTAAACATTAATCAGGGGTTTTTGTCAGAAGCATTAAACAGTTATTATTTCTGAGTCATAATTAAATAGTTATGACTGGGCTTGAGATAATTATGAGACTCAAAATCATGGAATTGTGCAGATTATCCTGTAGTTTCAACCAGCCAGTTCTAAAATACGGGCCAGTAAGAATACAGATTACAGATGCATTTCCTGAATATACTGTATGACTGTATGTCTGCACTCTTACTGTTATCTTATATACACACTTAAAATATCTGGTTTATGTTGGAAAAAGACTCGGTTAGAATAAAATGGTTGAGTTTATTGCATCTGTAGTAGAATTAAACCAAAGATTATATGCATTAGGAAAAATGAAAAGAATGTCAGATAAAACATTCATAGTTTACAGAATCTCACACTGGCTCACACTAGAAGACACCTTTCCTTGACACCCACTGACACATACATACACAAACTGTCTTTAGAATATAAATTCTTGTTTTTAGCATAAAAAGATGCTTCAGAAAAGTGTTGCTGAGAGCAAGAATGTAAAAGAAATGTGATGGAGAAAATGACATAAACTCACAGAGACAGTAACCATTTCGCTAGCAGAGCTACAGCTTTTATCGATCTGCACAATGGCTTCTATAAATCAGACAAGCACATCCATTCTAAATACAATGGCTATTATATTGAAGGAAAACACATAGAGACATGCATTAGTGGATGTGCACGTGCTACACACACACGCACGCACACATTTTCTTCGCTTCAGCAGAAGCCCAATGACTGCAGACAATGCTGAGAACACCTGCGGGTTTTTTAAAAGGGCTTTAACCTACAGTAGATCAGCAGCACCTCATCAGCACCAAGCTGAAAATGCCACGATTGTCAGTGAGACTGCTGAGCAAACAAAGGAGCACAAGCACAAAAGAAAAGTGCAAAGAGAACGAAGTAATGGAGATCCTGCATCATCCGGAGAGGAGCTTTATCAGAATTTGTTAGTCAGCAAAAACTGACTCATCTGCGTCCTATACAGAGAAGAAGTGCACCGCTTTTTATTTTTATTTATAACACTAAAGAGAAACAGAAAGAGAGGCAGTGAGAGAGGTTGAGAGAGTGAGACGAAGGGAAAGAAAGAGATGGACAGAGTCTTGACAATTGGGTAAAACTATTGACACCATTTTTGACAATAGAAACGCAAATTCAATAACAGCCAGAAAGAAATCCAAATACAATGCACTATGAGAAAATCGTAAAACAGTATACGCAATTAGTAATTCAATATTAAGCCAACAATTTCCTCCTCATCAACTTATTAATACCTACGATGGTATTCTGGTACATTTTTTGTTTTTAAGCAATAAAAACATTCATTAACAGAAAGGAATGCCAGCTCCCATGCTCTCTCTCTCTTTCTCTCTCTCTCTCTCTCTCTCTCTCTCCCTCTCTATATCTCTCACACACACTCCACACCACACAGCCTGAATCTGATCACCTCTGTGATAAACACAGACATCATGGTGAGATCTTGTAATGGCAGTAAATTACCATCAGCGTTGGTTGGAGCGGTGCTGTAATTTGTAGTATGATTTAAAACAGCTGCTGTCAGAGAACCCATGTCTGACTCTCCATTGCTGTGAGTGTGAGCGTGGCCGGAGGAAGTCACTCATCTCAGACACGCGCACACGCTGCCTAAGATCTGGAGCGGTGATACAATCCTGCCTTCATCATCCAAATCGATTACTGCTTTTAATGAATACTGTACGTGAGGGTAAGAGGTGTTTGAGGTGAATGTGCCATTTGAGGAGAATCGCATTTCATCTTCAGTTGCCCGGTGGAAATGTGTAAATGTAAATTAATTTACTGAATAAAATACTAATCTAAAAGGAGCTGGGCCTTTATAGACAGTATGGTTATATACAGTATGGTATCAAAAATCACTAACACCTAACATTCATAAATAAACGAGAATACAAAACAAAATACAGCATGAAATCATTTTCTGCAGGACTTCTGCAGGAAAATGTTAATGAGTAATAATGACTGTTGTCATTTCAAAAGTTCTGTAGTTGCACACCTCATTTAGCTAGATTTACCTCCTGAATAAATTGCAAACAAGTTTATTAGGAAAAGCTGCTATTGTGTTTTGGTGTGGAAAAATTCAGCTAGCACAGATGTTCCTCTGTATATGCCTGGTCTATCTTCTTTACGACGTTATTGTGATGTTAATATGAGTTGAAATTATTTTTTTGTATTTTGATAACATTGCATCATCATTGGCATTTTTTCATCCTCATGACTCATGCTTGTTCTGAAATGTAAATGTAGCCCATAAACTACCAAAGTATTTCCTCTACTTTTACTTGATACCTTGTTACCTTGTTCCTCTACTTTTACTTAATACCTTGTGTTTTACTCAGGTGTGTGTGTGAAGAATTTCATGCCTCATAGTAGAAAGTCATGGCGACCCGTAATCCAAACTGGAAGGCAATTTGCCATTGGTAAAGCACATCAAATACATACAGATGTATTACTTTCATTTTGGCCATGCTCTCTTTGTTCCCTTTGTGCAACTGCCTGAACGTGCAGCACTGAATGTGTGTGTGTGGGACGGGTATGACTGTGTAGTTGTGTGTGAGTGGATGGGTGAGCGTGGATGTACTGTATATGTGTGTAAGTGTTTATGAGGGTGGGTGGGTGTGGATTTATACGTGACACTGTATGCGTGTGGGTCAGTAGCTATGTGGGTGGGTGGGTGTGGATGTATGTGTGAGAGTGTATGCGTGTGTGAGTGTGTTTGTGGGTGTGGATGTAACAAATGGTCCAGTCCTGCCAGTATGTGACTGAGTGGAACAGCAAAGTGGATGGAGCTTTCCATCAGCTCTATACATCTGTGTGTGTGAGTGTGTGTGTGTGTGTGTGTGACAGATTAATCACAGTCCCTTGAGGAGCCCAGCAACCCTTATCCATTAATACTCTCCAAAGTTATTAACTCCCCAGGCAGAACGAAAGAGAGAGACAGAGAGAGAGAGAGAGAGATGGATAAAACCTCCTGCTGTCGTGACGGTTAAGGGCTCTCTGTCATCATTTGCAGCCATTCCCGTGGCCGCTCATCAGGGAGGGATTGTGGCAAAGGTGTAAAGAGAATCTTGATCACAGCTGAACCAAGTGTTGAGGCGCGACTCATATATCACACACATGTGGCGGTCAAGCACGTAGGAGATATCGCTAACCTCCCACTAAGTGCTCTCTAAATCTAAATCTTATTTTCAAATGCATGAAAATGTTCAAATAAGCAAGAAATACCCACAAGGCCTGTCACAGTTTGTAGCTGTGCCAAAAATACTATGATATCTTGCCTGCTATTGATGACATCTACGCTTTCCCGTGCTAGAACAAGGCCAAAGCAATAATAAAGGCCCCAAACCACACAAGTCACAAAACACCCCTCCCTCTCAGTGTCTGAAAGAAATTGAAGGACAGCTCCTGTCCTCCAGCAATATGTATCATGAACACTATAGTTCCTTTCCCTACCAATATTTGCACATTGTGAAAACATATAACTAGCAGCATGTTTGCACAATATCACACAATATGTATTGCTTTGCTAATAAATACCCTTACACTCCTGATCAAAATCTTAAGACCAGCTAAAAAATTGGAAGAATTTGCATTTTGCACCACTGGATCTTAAGA
>JAOVYV010000030.1:7162726-7192802 GCA_025674545.1 Hassar affinis
AATTGCTGGTTGAATAAAAGTAAATTTAAGTCAAAATTTGCCAGAGGTATGAATACTTTCAGGCATGACTGTATATACTGTATACATATATACAGTACAGGCCAAAAGTTTGGACACACCTTCAGTGAGAATCTACAATGTAAATAGTCATGAAAATAAAGAAACGCATTGAATGAGAAGGTGTCCAAACTTTTGGCCTGTACTGTACTATTGCATTCTAGCCTTCGCATTGCCCAGACCTTTTTGTGAAACCCAGCTGAAGTGCCTGGAACAATGCAAGTGAGTTTTTAGCAAATGTTGGACCGTTTAACAATCCCAAATTCCCAAACAGAGTGATTGCAGGAGATTAATCATGAGTGTTTGAGTATGAACCTGAGACAACAAGACAAAGTGTTGAATGGCACATGACAACATCACCTCACCTAAAGAAAGCTCACATGAGCACATCAGAAATCTAGTCACTGTTCACCATCTTTTTTCAATATCAAAGGATCGTCGATAAAGAATTTGAACCAGGAGGCCAAGATTCAAACGCTTTGGAAAGGCCAGCCCTTCAGCACAGTAAAGAACATCCACAGATCTGTGACCGAGACTAATCACGCTCACAGCTGACAATTTCAAGCACTGCTACCAACAGTGACAGCAGCATTGGGAGCATTGTGTGCATCCACAAGGATCATATTTTTTCAATAAAAGATATGTGCAACCTTGAGCTTTCTAACTTTTCATACGATTTGCATCGTGTGAGTGGTTATGAATTTCTGTGTGCAATATGTTTGCATACTAAACACACTGCTTTTTTTTCAGTACCGCTTGTTGAACCTATACTGAGAATCTCTCCCCCGTGTGTTCTGCGGCTATATTCAGCTCTTCCTGCAATATTACTCTTTGTCTGGCACTGCCAGGAAACATAGATGCATCTCTTCTAAAAGACACCGACCTGGAAAAGGGTGCAGGCATCGATCCTGAACCATTTCTGAAGCGTTTGGTATTTTGGTTCACCTATTCCCATTGGTCCAGGATGCGAGATTGACTTTGTAGACCACTCAGTTCAATAAAATCACCTTTGAGATCCTGCAGATTAAAGCTATAGAATCCTTTTTAGTAAGCTTTCTTCTCCCTACTATAAAACCAATCAGCAATTACAGCATATCTATTTGTCCTTTCATCAGTGTTCATTCATCTCTAGCTATTTTTGGACTAATTTGAAGAATATACTGTAGGTACTAGAACTGTTTGTCCTTCATGTATGGGCATGTGACTGTAAAAAAAAAAACACAATCTAAGGAATTGATGTGCTTTTGCTTTGGAGTCAGGTTGCTGTGTGTCAGTGGGATCAGGATGTTGCCGGGAAAAACAGCACATTTTTGGTTTTACAAGCTGCTTTTATCTCCCCCTTTGTGTGTGTGTGCGTATGTGTGTCATGACATATGATCATTAAATAAATTCTCTTGTATTCTCTTGTACACTTGAACAGTGTGTGTTAATGCAAAGGAAGTGAGATAACTGGCATGATGCACAAGCACTCACCTAATCTCTGCTTTAAATGCAAACTCAATCCCAAGTGACCTGTATATTAATATTTATATTCAATGTGGTATCATCAGATGTGCAAAATATTTATTTTATGAACATTCTGTTATTACTTTTTTAGATTTGAAGTACCTTATGGAACTGGCTTGTAACTCACTCACTCACTCACTCACTTACTCACTCATGTTTAGCACCTGGAAATTTTCCACAAGAGGGTGCTGTTGTGCTGTGTATCCAATGACACTATGTGTCCTTGTTAGTTTCATTGTCTCACTGTTTCATTGACATGGTGGTCTATTTTCGCTTTGACTAATGATTTATTTTGTCTAATGATTTTTTAACATTATCCACAAGGGCATTTGACTGCCTGCTGATAGTGACGCCAGCTACATATAGAGCACTGCAGCAGTGCTTTAGTCCCCCCCCTCCTTTATCTGTACTCTGTGCAACCAAGTCAGCTTTCCAACCTTCAAATTTTATAATAATACCACCATCAGGACCATCACACTTGTCAGATCACAAACTAGCTGAGCTGAGTCTTCACCATAACTCTGCAGCACAGGTGACTTGTGTTCTGGAACTTTGAGTCCAATGCTTGCTGTCTCCACTACTTCAATATTGGATTTCTTATTAATAAGACATTGAACATTGCAGGAAAATAAGCTCTTGCACTTTGTTTTTTAGGAACTGAGTAGCAGCACTAGCAATGCCCCCTGACAGAAATGCTCATAAATAATTTTTGCAAGGCTATTAGGGGCAAGACCAAGTCAAGTTTCAAGTCTTTGGTCATAAGACCAAGTCAAGTCTCAATTCTCTTATGGTTGTGTCATCTGATGGTGTGCATGCATGCACGTTACACGTGATAATAAGGGAAGGAACGGCATTCAAGGCAGGGGTGGCTCAATGGTTATGGTGTTGGGTTACTGAACAGAAGGTTGGGGGTTCAAGCCCTAGCATCACCAAGCTGCCACTGTTGGGCCCTTAAGCAAGCCCCTTAACCCTCAACTGCTCAGTTGTATAAAATGTGATAAATTTAAGTCACTCTGGATAAGAGTGTCTGCCAAATGCCATAAATGTAAAAATGCATTGAGCACGTCAGACATTTCCTTAATGTTAAAGCACAAAAATGATCATAAGTCTCAAATCTCTAGCATGAAATGAGTCTCAAGTCTTTGAGGATGAATCTCAAATCAAGTCTCAGGTCACCATGTGTGCAACGCAAGTGTGACTTGAGACCAAATCACAAAATCAATTTGAGATTTTGGGGATATGTGCCCCCTGTGATGTCATCATGGCACACAACTACTCACAGGTAAAATAAAAATACAACAGATTAGCACCAGCATTGTTAAAAACATCACACATATTTCAGCACAGATATATGGTAATGTTGCAAGGTAGAGGTTTTCTTTAATGCTGTGTTGTCATTCCAAACCAAGAGCTGGTGGCTTCACTTGTACACACCGAGACAAAGGTCTGCTGCAAAGATTTGTCTATGTGTGTGCCCAACCTCAACCTGTCAACCACTGGCCCATTTTTTCCCTTCCTTCTTTTTTTATGAAGAAAGACGGCAGAAGGGATGTTGTAGCAGAGAAAATGTCACGGTCCAAAATCCCCCCGGCAGCTCTTATTTTTATATCAACAGTTTACCATCCTTCACATACATTCAGACAAATTCAAAACTACTAGACACAGGTTTGCCATCACACTCATGACAGCTCTGTCTAGGAAACACCATGTCTCCCCATCTAGGAAATCATGCCTAGGAAATGTTGTGTGTTTTGTTTCTGGGTTATAGCATTAAGTTACTGAAGCTGAACCAAACCCTCCTCCAGATGCTGCTAATATAGCATGGCCCATTAACACGCAAATGGCTGACTAATTTATAAAGCCTTTTAATTGGTGGGCTGGCCTGGCCTCTTACTAAAGTCCGTTTAGGCAAGGCTGTGAGCACTAATCGTATTCATCAGTGCGGATTATTATGAGAGCCTCACATCTTACACATTGTGAACCTGCACGACATCAAATTATTCTCACTCTTGCCTTCTCCTTCATGCCTCTCTCTCTCTTTCTATAAGGAATGACTCAAATTCACTGTCGCTCTCTATCTCATTCTTATTAGTTATTGCTCTTTATGTTCTGCTTCTTTGATCTTTAAGGTAATAGATTCAAGAAACCACATGATGTCAATTTATCAGCATTATGTCCATGAATATTATAGTGATAAATGGACACACGCGCCCCCTAGTGGTACCTCCAGTTCACTAAAACCAAATAAAGACTTATTCTATCTTTGTGCCTGTTTGGGTTTTTCGATTGCAGAAAGTTACACATGAATGCAGGAGAAATACTCTGGAGACTGAGAACAGAGTTTGTTTTAATGGTGGCCAATAAAGCAAAGGTGTCATTTCTTTATTCTTACTACTTATATTTTTGAGCAAACATATGCTGAAGTACCAGAAAAACTTGTACTGGAGCCTATGCAAAATACACAGCAATGCCACCAATGCACACCATTGTTTGTATCTGCCAGTGCATATATAAAGCGACAGACATATATGGAAGCTTCTAGAACTGTTTCTGGAGTGAGAATGCTATCACTATTTTGTGATTTTCCATATGGTATAAAATTTGGAGTTTATGGAGTTTGTGAGATGGGTCATAGCATATAGAAGCACAGTTTGGATTTTCATGTAAGAGCATTTAAAGGGTGTACTGTGACTACAAGAATTCAAGGAAACTTTGAACCTCGAAGAACTGTTTCACACGGAACGTGTGCAACACTGCCTCAAGTAACATCAGAATGGACCTCAACAAACATTCCATGGGGGACCAACCAAGTGTTAACTGCTATACCAGTTTTTCTGGTACTTCAGCATATAGATAACGTTATATCCTATGTAATTACTACACACAGTAAATAGACTTTGGGGTTTGGCCCAAGATGTGAACATGGATCACAGTTAAGGAGTGTAAAATCAAAACCATTATACTGTATTTTTTACTATAAGTTTTCAGCCATGGGAGAGCCTGCAAGACTTTCCGGTTACTCAATAACACAACAGATAACAGACTGTCTTATTAAATTCAAGAGAAAGAACAAATAAAGGCAATAAAGGTAGAGAGAGAACAACTGTTTTTGGCAGTTATAGTGTTTGTAATCCTGCTATTAATCCTGAGAACTGCATTAAATATAACAAATAAATGGTTCACCCTATATACTGGCTATGGACAGCCACCATGTTTAAAGAGACTTTTCTATAGTATTATATTCTTTAATGAAATAATACAGTGCTTATGGATCCATGAACTCCATACTTTTATTTTGAAACTGAAAAATGGATGTGCTGCCCGCCACTGACATTTCTGAAGTATTTGTTAGCTACATCTCGCTACTGACTGACTGACCGAGGAGTTACCGTGTCTACGGGAGTTATAACCAGTTATCGGAAGTGCCCACTTGTGATCTTGCTGAATGAGAAAGTATTTATATGCACCAGTGATGATGATCCACCATATTTGGATGAAAGTGATGATCATGAAATGGGGCATGGGTGGCTCAATGGATAAAGCATTGGGTTAGTGAATAGAAGGTTGGGGGTTCAAGCCCTAGCACCACCAAGCTGCCACTGTTGGGCCCCTGCCACTGTTGGGCCACTGTTGGGCCCCTGTCAAGTCAGCAGTCTTCCCCATGATTGTGGTTGCGTGTGCTGAACTAGACCAAGAGATACACGGCATATACAGTATATATTCATTTTCAAGATCTGTAAGCATCAATGATCAAAATTAACACAAAAAGGCTATAAATATGTCACCACATATTTAATGAATATACATTATGACCTTTACCTTTTTAAAAATAAATTATGAAAAATTGTGACATGCTTAACATTGAAAATAAGTTCTTTCTTGTTATCATGCTGCTGATTATCATGTTGCTGATTTGGTGTAACCTATGTGGCTAAAAGGTGTTTTATACATGATTTAGTGTTTAAACATTTACAAAAAAAAGAATAAAGCTACATAAACACATTAAGAAGATACCAGACGTAATAAATACATCTGCATTATTGTTCAAAACTGAATTCAAACTGAACCTGGCTATGAAAAAGGTTCAGTGTTTGTAAAGCTATGTATTTTAATATTTGTAGGTGCTATGAATACATATTTTATCATACTAAAATATAATTAAACACACTTGTAATTGTCATTTTGTTTCTTTTGTTTTTTAATTATAGCTGTTTGTTTAGAGGATGACAAAAAAATGAAATAATGTTAAAAGCTACAATCACGTTTTTACTGTGGTATAAGAGGAATAAACCATTGGGACACGCTTTTATTGAAAAACAATTTAGGGAATGGAATGCAATTTATGTAATGGTTTATTTTCCAATTATATCAGAGCCCATTATGTTTTATTCCTTATAGTATGTTGCTTCATATACATTTGGACAAAGAAAGGGTAATACTTTGCAATAATCATAGGTAACTAAAACATGCAGTATTGTGTTAACAACTCTAATGCTGCAAATCGGGTGCATGCAGCACTACAGGGATTGTAACAGCTAGTCTTTTGTAACAAACTTGCGTATACGCCTTACTAAACAACTACAATTATCCATTATGCATTATAGGGTGCACCTCAATGACACTATCTATATGTGTATGTCACAATGTTACGTGAAATTCCATTTCAAGGGAACTTTACAGAGTTTGCAGGGAGCTAGGGAACGACAATGAGAACCAAACCAAAGTTAAAATACATCACCCACAATTCACAGACCTTTCAACACATTTATTTCAAAAGTGCCTACAGCATACCCAGTTACTTTGAACAGTGTTGTTTGATTTATCATGCTAAATACAACTGATTGCCGTCTTGTAGAAGACATCAAATATAAACAACCCCGATGTTGTCTGCTGTTGATGGCATTGCAGGCTGTTCCAAATGGAGACGGTTTAGCGACTGAGTTCTCTGTGAAGATCCCTTGGGATTCTGTACCCTGTGCAGCGTGTAGAGAGCAGGGATACTTAGGGACCCTTGCAATCAGGCACCCTATGTGTATTTAAAGTTAAATCCTAAGTAGGTTTGGCATAATTAGATTTTTTTTTTTAAACATGAGCCCAAAAACATGTCCCCGGAAACACTGGAAAACAAATGGTACAAATGCCAGTATAATCCAATCTGGTTCTAACAGTTCCTCAACCTCATTCTCACCACTCAAGTTAATATTAATAACTGGTTTCAACTACTTGTTTTGTATCTACCTGTAGTATTCTTCACAAGTTTAATTGGTTCAGCACTATATGGGCAAACGTATGTGGACATCTGACCATCACACTCCTGTCGACTTCCCCAAACTGCAAGCCTCCAAGGCAGTTACTAATGATGCTTTAAATGCATTGAGCAGCACTGCATGCTCTTAATGAACATGCTCCTTTTTAATACCATGTGTTTCATGTCTGACGTGCACTCACATAAAATAAACGGGATCTCAGTGCCTTTGTATACCTATAGGCTGACTCAGATGTCATGCGAACCTTGCAAACTGTATTTGTATTCATTTACACACTTTCTTCCTAAAATGCATTAATAATTATTGGCTACGTCAATAATTAATTGGTAGTTAATATTAGTGACCTAAGCTTTAATAGAGTACTAGAGTAATAGAGTATCTTTTGCTACTTCTTAGTCCCTGCATAGCTGCCTATGGGTTACTGAACAGTATTGCTTCACACATTACCACAGAAAGAAACTTTTGCAGACAGTGTCTGCACCACCACTGCAGACTGGTGTTCCACACTGTCTGATAGACTTGTAAAACTGTCTGGTTAGATTCCAACCAGAGGCATTATTACAATGTCCTAGCTCTGTATCATTTCTGGACAAGTACGTGGTCTAATTTTATCATTACATTTCACCACGCTTGGCGCTTGACAGCATGAAAAAAATAAGATTGTGGTTATTTTGTCATACTATAACACATCCGGTGTATTTCTATAAGTGAAACAGAGGATCTCAAACCAGTCCTGTTTTTCTTGAGTTCCAGTTTCTCACACACCTGAGTAAGCAGAATTCTCAAGCTTTACCTGACTCAAATGTGTTTAGAATTTGATGAAAAAGTGAACTGGCTAGAGGTCCCTGGTGACTTGACTCGAGAATGCTCCTAGCATGCCCTATAAACAACACACTCAAGATTCCTAAGAATTCACACACGCTGATTTGTACACACACTTATAAGTTAAGATCATGAAAAGAATCAAAACAAGCAGTTATAGCTTTTCTCGTGACTTCACTCAAGTGCACTCCAGTGATTTTCCAGTGATAGTTATATATATTATATATTAACAGAGATCTGGATAATACTCTGTATCACTGGATGTGCTGAAGGTACAGTCAGTGATTTTGCTTGAGGTTGGCTGAAGGCGGCTGCAAAACGAATAACCTTATCCTCCTAAATCACACCCCCAAAACACATATCTAGTCTGGAACGTCTGAACGCCAGTGTAAGAGTGGAAGCTTTCTAGATTAATAGGCAACATGATTGACAGGTAAGTTGGGATGCCATCTTGATTGGCTGCTTGTTCATGTTTTTTTCTTCTGCTTACAGAGCCTTGGGTGCTACAGAGTAGATATTTTATTAATAGCTGCTGAAATATTATTTTAGACACCTGGGTCATTAAAAATAGCAGCTAAAGTATTATGAAGTTCTGAATTCACTTTCTTGCTAGGCAGTCTGAACCATTATTGCATCAACAAACCAGTAAGTTACATGGCATGGAAACAAGGAAGTTACATGGAAGATAGAAAGGACAAATCTAATAGCACAAAAATAGCCACAACAACAATAACCCTTTGCCACACCCTATATACACTGGTCAGCCATATCATTAAAACCACCTGTGCCTACATTTACATTTACATTTATGGCACTTGGCAAGATTCCCTCCTCCAGAGCGAAATACATTTGTCTAGTTTACATAACTGGGCGGTTGAGAGTTATTGGCCTTGCTCAGGGGCACAACAGTAGCTGTGGTGGGTTTTGACATCTGACTTCTGGTCAGTAGTTCAATGCCTTAACCACTGAGCTACACTTCCCTATACTTTGTAGTTTTACATATAAAGGCCGTCATCCACCTGTTTTACTGCAGACTTTGTTAGCCCCCTTTTATGTTGTTCTTCAGTGGTCAGGAACCCCACTACAGAGCAGGTGTTATTTGGGTGGATGATTGTCGGCACTGCAGTGACCCTGATCTGGTGGTTGTGTGTTAGTGTGTGTTGTGCTGGTATAATTGGATCAGACACTGCAGTTCTGCTGGAGTTTTAGACACTGTGTCCAATCACTGTCCACTCCATTATACAAACATACCTAGTTGCTCCACCTTGTAGATGTAAAGTCAGAGACAGTAACTCATCTGTTACTGTACAGTTTGTTTTAGTCATCCTCTAGTCCTTCATCACTGCTCACAGGATGCTACTTTATTTTATTGTTTTATTGTTATTTTATTGTTAGACATATCAAGCATAGACCACTTCATTTGTAATTAAACTGGTTAGACATTGAAGGCCCATGAAATAAGTCTAATGTGTCCTGATATTGGTGCTGTGTTACGATAGGGCGGTAGTACTAATACAAGTCTGAGTCTGTTTTTTGTATTATCTCGGATTTGTCTTGGGCATAATGGTACTTGTAATCTATCTGTAGCTGATTCTCAAACTGCGTTCTTGATTGTACTTTTATACTTGAAAAATGTCATCAGTCACAGTCCAAGTACTGTTCCATTCAAATGTCTGCATCTACCCAAGTACAGATGTGCTCTTGCTCCACCCATGTTATCAACGATGCATCAGGAGGTGACTTTGTGTGGACTTGGGGCAGTCAGATATCCCAGAATGCATTTTGAAGCTCAACGTGATGGCAGAGGAGAACGATATGATTTTTACATAAGAATGACCTTATTTAGACTTCAAGTATGTGGTTAATTTTTCAAGAAAATGTGAAAATTTGCTCTAACATTTTCTGTGCTGTCACGCTAGCAAGTCTGTCAAGTACATTGCTGTTTGAATTGCAGAATGACTGTACAGCGTCCTTCAGTCCTCAGGAGTTTATACTTGAGAGTCAAACTTACCAAGTCTGTAATTCCATGTACTGTACTACCACATACACAAGTCCAAACTTGACATACTTTGTTCTGAGAAACGTCTTGTCTTGGCCATTAGTCTCACCAAATGTTCTATTTGGTCTCAACCGAATTCCTTTTTTTTTCTTTACATTTTAACTGCTCTTTCATTTGTACCCTGTTTTTAGTTTATTTTTATTACAAAATGGAAGAAAACACAGCACTGTAAAATATTACTAATGATCATGGATGTTTTTAAGGTTTAATGTTAAATGTGTAATGTTTTAAGGTTAAATCAGCAGCCTGCAATATTAGTGCAGTGACTCCAACTGCAAATCCTTCTCAATGCCCAGCCAACTCATCATTACAATCTTTATAACTTCAGGTATGTTTACAAGCATGTAGACAATGTGGAAAGTACCAATGTTTTGAGGAGGTTTGTGATAGAATTTGATGCTCATCATATACTATATTTCCATAATTATTCACTCACCCATCCAAATCATTGAATTCAGGTGTTCCAATCACTTCCATGGCCACTGATGTATAAAATCAAGCACCTAGGCATGCAGACTGCTTCTACAAACATTTGTGAAAGAATGGGTCGCTCTCAGGAGAATTCCAGCGTGCTACCGTGATAGGATGCCACCTGTCCAGTCCAGTTGTGAAATTTCCTCGCTACTAAATATTCCACAGTCAACTGTCAGTGATATTATAACAGTGGAAGCAATTGGGAATGACAGCAACTCAGCCATGAAGTGGTAGGCCACGTATAATCACAGAGTGGGTTTAACAGATGCTGAGGCGCAGAGTGCACAGAGGTTGCCAACTTTCTGCAGAGTCAATCGCTACAGAACTCCAAACTTCTTGTGGCCTTCAGATTAGCTCAAGAACAGTGCATAGAGAGCTTCATGGAATGGGTTTCCATGGCTGAGCAACTGCATCCAAGCACAATGCAAAGTGTAGGATGCAGTGGTGTAAAGCACACTGTCACTGGACTCTGGAGCAGTGGAGACTTGTTCTCTGGAGTGATGAATCACGATTCTCCGTCTGGCAATCTAATGGATGAATCTAGGTTTGGCGGTTACCAGGAGAATGGTAATTGTCTGACTTATGCCAAGTGTAAAGTTTGGTGGCGGGGGATTATGGTATGAGATTAGTTCCAGTGGAAGGAACTCTTAATGCTTCAGCATACCAAGCGATTTTAGATAATTTCATGCTCCCAACTCTGTGGGAACAGTTTAGGGATGGCCTCTTTCTGTTCCAACATGACTGCACACCAGTGCACAAAGCAAGGTCCGTAAAGACATGGATGAGTGAGTTTGGTTTGGAAGAACTTGACTGGCCTGCACAGAGTCCTGACCTCAACCTGATAGAACACCTTTGGGATGAATTAGAGTGGAGACTGCGAGCCAGGCCTTCTCATCCAACATCAGTGTTGACCTCACAAATACACTTCTGGAAGAATGGTCAAATATTCCCATAAACACACTCCTAAACCTTGTGGAAAGCCTTCCCAGAAGAGCTGTTGAGAGCCATTGAAGCTGTTATAGCTGCAAAGGGTGGGCCAACATCATATTAAACCCTATGGATTTAGAATGGGATGCCACTCAAGTTCATATGCGTGTGAAGGCAGGCAAGTGAATACTTTTGGCAATATAGTGTATGCGGAGTATTGTAAATGAGTTGTATATGAAACTGGCTTGATGCACACAAGTAAGAATAGGAGGTGGGTTCAAAAAGTTCACTCAGTGCACTTTGAATAATGAGATCTTTAAACCCTGACAAACTGAATGGTTAAATCCTATAGGACCTGTGTTTCCAATGTGTCAGGAAAGTTGAAATATATACTTTGCATGAATAAGAAGTATGTTTGTAGGCATATGTAAGAGCACGATTTTGCTGAGATATTGGTTCTGCATGTGCAGCAGGCGCTGAGCAGTTATTGTTTTTTGTTTACAGTTTCCAATAAGCAGATTTCTTTCCTTGTATGATGCAACGTCAGCCTTCAGGATCCATCTGGATGCAAGCAATCATAGGCCTGCTTTCAGAGAAATGGTGTTTCTAGACATCCTGCGGCCAGAACATGTCATAACACCAAGCCTACAACAGATGGACAAAACAATGCTCTTTTACTGACATCACTTCCTCTGCAGCTGTTCTCACAGTGTTACAGTCAAAGTAATGAAAAAGGGAAGATGACGAAAAAGAAGCCGTATGCTCTGTATGATTCTGCCTTTCTCCCTCTCTTTTTTCTCCAAGCTGACTGTAAGTATATAATGCTAATTTTGCATTAGGCAAAAGAAAAAAAATATTTGCATTTGGGTACCATTGGTTTTTCATTTAAAGATAAAATTAGAATATATATTGCAAAAATAAACCCAGCTTAAGCATATTTGTGTTACATATTACCCCTGGCTTGTTCAGTTTCACTTTTCACCATTATTATCCTTCTTTTTTTGCTTTTGTGTTTCATTACTCTTGGTTTGCTTGCCAGCAGCAAAGTAGCAGAAGCTTCTTTAGTAGAGCTGTAATCTTCAGCCAGCTGGAAGTGCAGCATCCAATTAACAGTGTTCTGTAATCCAGTAATCTCTTACACTGAGTCAAAGCATACGTCCCCACGAAAAGTAGAGATAAGATTATAATTCTTTTAGCAGGAATGAGATCATCACATGAACATTACTCTGCATGTGCTCAGAGATCAGCACAAATCTGAAAGATTAATTCAGAAAGAAAAAGGGAAATGTGTCAGACTAACACTTTGAATACTTCCTCTCATGCCATTAACTGCAAGATATTTGTCCCGTGATGAGCAGAACACCCATTAAAGATGGAGTCACAGAGGAGTTGGGATATAGAAAATAGCTATAGCTCTTAAAATCATCTGTTCATTTAATATTTGCTATTTCTAATTGGCTCCAGTTCCAGAAACCTAAAACTTTCCCCCAGAGGTCTCTATGAGGCTAGAAATAAACAAATCACAAAAACAAGCTCTTGTACATCAAAAGGATGGTGAAGAGTGTTTCCATGCATTAGTTAAAGGCTCAGACAAGTTGAAGCATACATCCTATGTTTTTTAAATGTCAAGCTCAGGCTAACAGAAGTCCAGAGGTGTAGAAAGAACATATGAATGTCAGAGTCTGAATGTCTGGAGAGAGCTTTCAGGCCTTTTCCAATAACGCAGAGGTCAGGATTTCACTCTCCAAGTGTACATCTCTGCAGCTCTCTCTGATTGCAAACACTCAACTCTCAAGCAAATATCCCGTGGCCCTGTTTTTTTTTTTTTTGCCTGTGTTCCTACAACCCAGTGCCATAGCGGCACATAACAGAAAAGGCAGCCTGAATAAATAACTCAGGATAAAAAGTGACATTTTGATGACTATCCAATCTGGAAGATGGTATACTCTGATCGGAGAGAGATGGCGTCTTTACTTCTCTGCCTGCTATTTTACTTCTCCTCATTGCTTTCTAATTTCTCTGTTGTCATCCAACAGCTTGTCAAATGTCAGCCACTTGAGGGATCTCTCAATCCTATCTATATATAAATTATCATAAATATAAATACGCAAACCAACCTTCCTGGCACCACGATCAAAGTCACCGAGATAACCCCCGGCCCCCTCACACCCACCACCTCCACCCCACCCCATTCTTATGTTTGATGTAAACTCTTGCTGCTACATGAATGGATAATTCTGACTTGACTGTGCATGTATAATAAACAGTGAGCGTACAGTGGGTGTGTCACTGTAGTAGTAAACACTGTAATAACCGGACCCAGAATATAAAAGATTATGTTCCTTTCACTTGCTAATGAAGGCTGTAATTACAATGAATGCAGCACTAATGAGATATTATGAGCTCTCTTTATTCTCCTCCCTATTAGTACTGTGAATTCTTTTGATAACTGAACCCAAGATTTACCATTAGAACAATTATCAATGATAGACAGGTCTGGATATTGAGCATAATTATCTGTGTATACGGATATATAAATGGTAAAACAGGGTGCCACAGTGGTTCAGTGGGTAGCACTATTGCTTCACAGTAAGAAGCACCCAGGCTTGATTCCCAGGCTGGTCAGGCAAAACTGCAGTCAGGCAAATTGGACTGGCAACCTGTTCAGGGTGTTTTTGTCTACCATGCAATGAGCACTGGGAAAGACTCCAGCACCCCCATGACACAGAAACAGGATAAGTGTCTTAGATAATGAATGGGTGAATGAATGAATGAATGAATGAATGAATGAATGAAATGGTAAAACAATATTAGCAGGACTAATGCAGTCTATTTACATTTTGAATGTTACACTATACCTTCCTTCTTGCAAACTCAAGCTATTTAATGAGCTACACAGATTTACAGTGTACATGTCTCTCGGACTAGGACAACACAATAGAGCCTTGCCTTAGATGTTGTGGAAAGCAATGTCTCGAACATTATCTTGACCGCAGTTCAATTACAGAGTTTAAATAATCTAAAAGGTACTTTAAAACACAACAGGTCAGGATTTCTGTCCTACAGGTTATTGTCTGTACAGAGAGCTATATGTTCTGATCAGATGTGCAGTTCATTAGATTTAAGGGCTAACAGTATATCACTGTAATACTCCGTTATGGGGATATTTTCAATATGCAATCAAACTATAAATGGGCAAATAAATTACCCATATTCATAACATTTCAACAGCTTATTACGTGAGATTCAACACTTCATGAAGATGTTTACAGAGTGTTTATAACATTTCAAAAACATGTCGAGTTAGATGGTTAGAGTTAAGAGTTAGCATACGGGTTAGGGTTTGGAATATTTGTATATGCAGTACATTGTTGAAAATGTGTACAACCCTGGTTGATGCAAAAATGTTACAAATACAATAGTAAAATGTCTGTGGGTGGACTATCCAAATAAAGTGTTAGCAAATATTAGTTAATATTAGTTAACGATAGTGAATATTTTGTACTTGACAAAAAGCAAAAAAAAAATCTCACAAAACCCACATCTGGAAGTGGTTCATTCTCAAATATAGCAGCACTCATGCCTGTCTTTTGCTATAAATCAATGGTTCAGTAATGCAGATTCTGTTTTCTCTGACATAACACACCTGAATCAACACATAAAGTAATCTTCAAACCATATAAGAGTTTATTTTAAACCAAGTATGATAGATAAGGAATAAATATGACATATAAAGTCAACAGAACTGAAACTGAAAAAGATTGGAAGACAAAAGCTTTTAAACAAGTTCACAAACTTATTAACCTGAATAACCCAAAGTGAATGGCAAGTTGTTTAATTATGATAAATGTTGGAAAAAGTGTTTTATTGAGTGTACATATGTGGATCTTTGTGTCTGTGTTTGTACTGTGTGTGTGTGTGTGTGTGTGTGTGTGTGTGTGTGTGTCTGTGTGTGTGTGCGCATGAGAGAACAGTAAAGATAAAATTCCAGGCTGGTTGAAGGTTAATAAATGGTTGTACTGTGTGTGTGTGTTTGTGTGTGTGGTATTGAAGTGAGTGCTGTAATAATGGCATGCTGAATGTGACCTACATGTTTTATGCCACAGATAGAGCAGAGCAGTTTGGGATAGCAGCAAACCATGAAAATGTCACATTTTTAATTTTCATCCTTCCATTCTCTCTTGTGCCATATGGAGAGACTTGACAAACCGGAAGCCTAGTCTCACACACACACACACACACACACACACACACACATATGCACACATACACACAAAACATTTTTAAACATTTACATAGCTGGATTACTGTATGACCCCCCAACAGTGGTTTTACCATCCCAGATTATTATTTTATTTATTTATTTTTAAAAACAAACCCATATGTTAAAATAGCAAGGAATCTAGCAAATATTAGTCAGAATGCCAAACAATTCGCATGAGCCACTTTGAGTCACTTTTTTTTCTTTTTTATACTTTTCCTTTTTGCAGAGCAACACCACCATTTTGGTCATTTCCTCGTTCCCACCCACTAGCTCTTTCTCCATACCACAGCTACCAAGCATGGAGGGTAAGAACTAGCAAATGCTTCCTCTGAGACACACAAAGACAGTGAGCCAACTCATTGTTTCTCCTACTCATGCTTTGTCATATGGCAGCTGAACAAACTTGGTGGAAAGTGCCAACTGCCCTCTTCCACATATATGAGCTCACAGATGACCATAACTGGCTAGTAATGCCAACGCCATCTATGCACATCACTGGTTATATCCCCCAGTGCATGTATAAAGTGGCAGACATCTATGGCAGCTCCTAGAGCTGTTTCCATCATGAGAATGGCAAGTTATCATGATTTTGGGATTTTTATTGCAGTTTAATAGTTGGAACGCATAGAAGCAAAGTTTGGATTTTCACGTATAAGCATTTCAAGGGTGGACACTGAATACAAGAATTCTGGCAAAACATCAAACTAATGACAGCAATGCTGCCATAAAAAGACTCTGGGTGTCTGTGATAGGTGTGCAACACTGCCTCAAGTAACATTAGATTACAATGCTGGGGCCTCAACAAACATCAGTGTGTGGACTGTGCAACGTTCCCTCCAGGATACCATGGGGGACCTACCAAGTATTAACTGCTATACCAGTTTCTCTGGTACTTCCATGTATTTAGCCAGCCAATCTTCTTAGGCACACCCACATAACAAACAATGATCTTGTTTTATTTACACCATTCCAATATAGGCCTAATTGCAAAGTGGGAAAGCCTGCAGGTTGTTTTGCTCATTTGGAATTTTAGCTTTAAGGATAACCACAATATTAATGAACACAGAATAATGGAAGAATAACAGAATACAGTGCCTTGCAAAAGTATTCATACTCCTTGAACTTTTCCACATTTCTTTCACATTCCAGCCACAAACTTAAATGTATTTTACTGGAATTTTATGTGAAAGTCCAACACGAAGAAGCAAGTACTTGAAAAGAAAATGATACATAGTTTGAAAAATTTTTAATAAGTAAAAATCTGAAAAGTGTGGTGTGCATTTGTATTCAGCCCCCTGTACTCTCATACCCCTAAATAAAATTCACCAATTGCCTTTAGAAGTCACCTAATTAGTAAATAGAGTCCACCTGTGTATAATTTAATCTCAGTATAACTACAGCTGTTCTGTGAAGGCCTCAGAGGTTAGTTAGAGAACATGAAAAACAGCATCATGAAAACCAAGGAACACACCAGACAGGTCAGGGATAAAGTTGTGGTGAAGTGTAAAGCAGGATTAGGTTGTAAAAAATATCCCAAGCTATGGACATCTCATGGAGCACATTTCAGTCCATCATCTGAAAATGGAAGCAATATGGCACAACTGCAAACCTACCAAGACATGACTGTCCACCTAAACTGACAGCCCAGGCAAGGAGAGCACTGATTACAGAAGCAGCCAAGAGGCCATTGGTCACTCTAGAGGAGCTGCAGAGCTCAACAGCTCAGGTGCGCGAATCTGTCCACAGGACAACTACTAGTCATGTACTCCACAAATCTGGCCTTTATGGAAGAGTGGCAAGAAGAAAGCCAGTCCCATTTGCAGTTTGCCACAAGCCATGTAGGGGACACAGCAAACATATGGAAGATGGTGCCCTGGTCAGATGAGACAAAAGTTGAACTTTTTGGCCAAAATGCAAAACGCTATGTGTGGCAGGAAACTAACACCGCACATCACCCTGAACATACCATCCCCACCATGAAACATGGTGGTGGCAGCATCCTGCTGTGAAGATGCAGTTCTTCAGCAGGGACAGAGAAGCTGGTCAGAGTTGATGCAAAGATAGATGGAGATACATACAGGGCAATCCTGGAGGAAAACCTGCAAAAGACTTGAAATTGGGGCAGAGGTTCACCTTCCAGCAGGGCAACGACCCTAAACATACAGCCAGAGCTACAATGGAATGGTTTAGATCATATTCATGTGTTTGAATGGCCCAGTCAAAGTCTTTTCACTTCAAAATTACTTGCTACTTTGAGTTGGTCTATAACATAAAATCCCAATAAAATACATTTATGTTTGTGGGTGTAATGTGAAAAAATTTAGAAAACTTCAAGGGGTAAGAATACTTTTGCAAAGCATTGTAAATACACAATACTGTGGTATCTGCCGGTCCTGTCAGACTCGGGCCATGGTGAGGATTCTCAGGATGCCATGTGTCCCCTGTACTTTAAATGTAATATTTTACTTAATCTTTTTATTTAATCTTCTTGTCTATTTACATTGCTGGTAGTCTGTTATTTAATTTTCAATGCCATTGTTTATTTACCATGTCCTTTTTTTGTAATTGCCATAGTATAGATAAATTGCCTAGTCTCCTAGTGTCATGTAGTTCTTTTACTCACCTTTCCCTGTGGCCTCCTGTTCTACAATTTTCCTTTTTCTGGTTGTTGCATGTGTGACTATTTTTAAGACCCCACTGCTGCAATAAAGAGCAGTTCCATGGAGGTGAATAGAACTTTAAAAAGATTTTAGCACATTTGAAAAAAGTAGGTCCTGCTTCAAGAAAGTAATATGTGCCTTTAAAAATTCAAGTAAGTTTAAATTAAAAATAGACATTTGAAACTCATAAAATTAAGTTGATCACACTCTCAAAAAATGACTAGACATATGATAGAGAAGTTATGATGACTTTACTTGCTAATGTATTTTTAAAGTTTATACAGTAAAAACGCTAGTCTTGCTTGATCTACATAACAATCTGATTTGAAAAGTTACCTGAATATTTTTTATGTTGCTCAACCAGGATATTTTTATCAGTGCATATCAAGGTTAGACAAAAATAACCTACTTTTACAACAAACCATCTCTGAAACAGTGTATGACATGAGATTTAAACAGTTTTCACACAGATTAACTTTGTGTGACTTTTCTTTCCCCCTTTGTTCCACTTCTGATTGGTTCTCTTGACCGCAGGTAACGTGAGTGCATTATTATTAATGTAAAAATGATAGAACTCTATCATTGTTAATTACCAGTTAATTCAATGACTTAATTAGTGATACTATTATTAATAATTCTATTTGCACATATAGATCTAATTAGTAACATTACCAGACCAGGTAATTCAATTCAGTAACAGTTTCTGTGATTTTTCTGTGCTTACTTATGGAGCTCTTTCTACTGTTTGGAGATGGAGATGGAATATTCCTCAAAATGCATTTAATCCATGAAAATATAATAAATGCATGTGCACTGATGAACATTATAAATAGTCTCCATTTTGTTCTGTACAGAGTGGTGGTATTTAGTTTTCTATATGAACATAACCTAGTGACAGAGTCCACAGTCTGTTTAGAGCCAGATGTTATTAGTGATACAAACACTTAGTCCCTTTAACATCACTTTTGGTGCCTTCCTAAAAAGAACTGTGTACTCATCAGCAATGAACTGAACAAGTGTCCAGAGCCATGAGCTGCCCATTTGATTTGATTGACAGCTTTTTAACATATAAACTATATGTATATGTGGGCATTTAATCAAAATACTGTATATATGTCACTTGTACATACTTGTTTTCAATAACAGTTTTGTGTTTGTTTTATATTTTTTATGCCACCATGGATTGGGATTTTGTTTATGAATTTACTGTGTAGTCTGATACCACCTCACCCAATCACTGTCAGTATTCATTCATGAAAACATGTCAGCAGCTGCACAGTGCCGCAGTGGGTAGGTTTGCCCCTTTACAGCTCCAAGGTGTCTGGTTCATATCTGAGCTCAGGTTACTGCTAATGTTCTCCCCATGTTTGTGTGGGATTCCTCTGGGTTCTCTGGTTACATCCAACATCCAAAAAACATGGCAGGAGATGGATTATCTATCTAGGTTACCATGATGTACCACACCCACACCCTTTCTCTTAATTTAGGAATTCTTTACTAAAGGATCTTCGCAACAGTTTTAGGAATAGCTTTTCGTGTGAAAGTTTAATGCCACAGTGAAGAACTCTTAGTGGATTTGTGAAAATAGCCTGTGAGTATGATATCTGTCTTTACTAGAGTAAGCAAGTTAGAAGGGTGAAGCAGGCGGATGCACAAGGACGCAAGGACAGTGGTGTGAGAAATGCTTAAGGTCTGACACATACCATGATCTACTGGGCTTTAGACCAATTTGACCTAAGACACTTTTGTCTTACTATTGATTGTGTGTCATTGACTATATAGTGAGTCTAGTATTTGGATGGGTGTATATGGGACACGTCAAAGGAAGGTCTCATACATTATAGGACATAAGGGCACAGGACATCATCTATTCAAGACACACACACACACACAAACACAGGGCAGGGGGCTCAAGACGCAGCACTGGAAGTCAGCCATTATTCTTCCTTGTCCAAAAGTCTTGACAGACTCAGTTCTCTGCCCTCTATCTTCACCTCAACCCAATCCTTTATATTTGCAGCTTCATCTTGATAAGATCTCCTAGTTTCATGATATTTTACTCCGTATGAGTCTTCCTGCTTTAGTTTCTCTTTCCTTGTCTTATCCTCATCTATCTCCCTTATATTGTCTTTCAGCACATTGGGTTTTTGGGTCATTTTTATTTGAAGGTTTCACTCATAAACAATGGCCTACACTAGCTATGATGAACTTACACTGTGTAGACACATGCACATCTGTTTAGCTGATTAGCTCTTCTCTTATCCCTGATCCACTTTGATTGGCTACCACTTAAAGCTGCTCCAATCAGTGAGTGATGAGACACACAGATATCATACACACAGATGGAAATGATATCTCAATTAATGAATGAGATAAACATCTTTCATTCTTCATCCTTCAACCTCATACACACACACACACACACACACATGTACGCACACACAATCACTCACTCACACACAGAATACTGTATCTACAACAACATATTCAAAATCCAATGCCATACAACCCGCAATTGCTCCCCAGTTAAAATGTCACATTTCGCATTCAATAAGATAGGCATTAACACATTGTGAAGGAGTAATTATTGAGACAAAGGCCATGTAATTGAAAAAGTAACAGGGTAATGAATGATAAAGACCCCAGAACATTATCACCAAATAAGCTAATCTTTCAACAAAGGTTTGTAAAATGATTTTAAAACCTTCACTTGCTTATTACCTTCTATTTTAGAACTTATCCCAAACCAAATAATACTGTGCCGTGCACTGCAAGTCCACATAGTCTGGGTGTTGCAGACAAATTCAAATCACTGACAGAATTCCTAATATATAGCATGCCTGACCATGACATGAGCTTTCTACTAGCAAAGCTACTAATTATCTGCCTGATTCCTGTATTACTAAACTACATGAAGAGTCAATAAAAAAGCTATGAATGCTTATGCTTACAAACAGAGCTTAGACACTTTTTTCACTTCATTGATGTCAAATGCTAGCACCCTGAATGCAAATGATAAACTGAATGTAAATGATAGCACTGCATGAAGCCAGGACCCAAACTTAACTTTAACTTACCTATATGGTTGCGGTGTGAGGAAGCCAGAGCCAGACGCCCCCAGAGAGATAGCAGGGCCAGGGTGAGCAGCAGCAGCCACGCACACACACTCTGTACATCCCTCTCCCGCATTCTGAAATACAGACACACACATACACACACAAAATGTTATGTGAAAGTTTTCTTCATATTGAGACAAACTGCTTCCGCAAACTGACAGAAATGAGAAAAACAATAAAACTCCACAACCAGAATAGCTGACATAGCATATTTAAGTCATATGCTTTTGCAACCACCAGATCTCAAGTCAATTGTACTCCGTGCTCTATTTGAGGGAATATATTTTGGACTCATGTCTGTCTGTCTGTCTGTCTGTCTTTCTGTCTGTCTTCCGGGTCTCTCTGTCTGTCTGCCTGTCTCTCTGTCTATGTATTTATGTCTGGATTTAAACAATTGTATTTAAATTAAAATCTGAATTTTTTTTTCATCTATGTGTGATTTTTACTTTTTGTTTGTACCAAGCAGCATCAATTTCTGTCAACATTCACTTGGTTCTATTTCCTGAAATATAAACAAACTAGAAGTCATATACTCTGAAGTACCAGAAAAACTGGTATAGCAGTTAATACTTGTCAGGTCCAGTCCCAGCATTGAATTCCAATGTTACTTGAGGCAGTGCGCACACTTATTGTGTGAAACTATTCTTGCCAGCTAACGCTGGTCACGTTCACCCAGAGTCTTTTTATAGCCACAGTGTTCGGGTTCTTGCTAGAATACTTTCATTTTATATATTAATTTAATATATTAAAAGTTTTGAAAGGTGCAGAGCTGTAGCAGCTTAGACAGATAAGGTGAAATGAAAATAAAAGGCCCATTTTGTTTTTGCACTCCACAGGTTCCCAGCCATGATGACACTTGTATCTGCATTCTAATCTGTGTAGAATACATTATCCATTTATCCATCCAGATTTTTTAGGTCTATGTAATATTAGTATAAATATGACACATAGCTGTTTACTTTGGCTTGAATGGAGACAAAAGTTTGACATGCAACAGAAAGGGTAATGCTTTAAATGTCAGTTTGGAGGACAACATAGAGCTCCGGTGCAGATAAAAATCAATACTGCAATTCAACAAGAGATTATTTTACTGCAGGGATCTTCAGCATCAGAACAGTGTGAGTGTTCTCTTGCTTCCTAATAAAAAATTAATCTGGAATTTAATTCTATAGAAATGGGAACAGAGAAGAGCCATCATATTCAGTGAATGTCATCCAAAGAGAAGGCTACTGGAATGAGAATACACATGTGACTTTTTAGGTAAACTGATCATAAAGGAAGACAGGTCGTTTGTCAGACCTAAACAACTGGGTGCTTTAGGAAGAGGCTGGGATATTTTATTCCATTTGGCAAGGAGAGCACCTACAATGAGCACGCTCAATAACAGGCTCATGTCTCCTGGCTGGCTGAAGGCCCAGTGCTGTGACAGTCGGACTCGTTTTAAAATAACGCCACAGAGGAGAACAGATTCATAGGCACTCAGATTTTAGAAAGATATACAAATATATGCAATAATCTTGTAAGAGTGAGAGATGTAGAAAGATAAAAGCAATAGGAAGACAGTGAAAAGAGAGACCGATGGATGTAGGAAGGAAAGGAAATGGAGAGAAGAGGGAATAGAAAAAGACAAAAACAAGAAACAGGAAACAGAAAAGATGAGAAGATAGCAAGATGGACAGTCTCCGAGAGACACAGAAGGTGATAAAAAGACAGAAGAATGGGAGAAAGGTGAGTTTGCACAATTTGAACAGGCTGTTGTGAGAAAATTATGCAGATATATTATCCTATTTATCTCAGCATATTATGTCATATTGGAGATTTCCGACAAAGCTTGAGTACTGCTAAACCTCACCAATTCACTGTGCTAGTAGAGGATTTGCCAAGACTAAAACAAATAAAAATACTGTGTTTTCTGCAGCTATGGTGTAACCGTAAAGAAGAAAGGAGAAACAAAAAGATACAAAGGAAGAGACAGTAAGAGCTACCATATATACACTTCTACACATGCCACTATCCATCACCTCTATAATCAACCTCTCCTTCACACTGTCTGGAGTTGCTAAACTACAGAACATCATCACCTTCCACACATTTGGTGAGCAACACTCTCAATCAATACCTGGTCCAAAAGCCAAAATGCCTCTCAGGACAGTGAAATAAAGCATACTACCTAATCAGTGACTCATTATGCCTAGTCCACAGGTAAAATGGTAGGACTAGGTGATTTGCACAATAAAATAAATCACATTGCAATATTCAGAGAGAATTGCAGGTACTAGAAGTACTTTTATGACACTAACAACACTGAATGGAGCGAGATTATCTATATCGAGCCAAGACCAAGAAATAAAAGGGTTGAAAACCATTATATATGAAATACATAGCACCAGTGAATTAATGGATTGATGGATACAATGTGAATTAAGGGAATAATTTTACTGTCTCTTTATTAATGTGCACAATTATTTTGAGAGTATGAAAAAGGGAAGTGTTTATCATTGTCACTGTGGTGGGAAAAATGGACTTATTTCCAAAAGATGGTCAATTACATACTTACTATAAGACCAGACTTGATTACTGCAACATTATCTGACACTATAACAAACAATTCAAGCCAGAATGCACAGCCAGAGGAAATACACTACATAGTTTGCTAGATAAAGCAACCATGTTTTAAACAGTAAGGTCCACATAGTAGGAATAGATTTGATTAGGTTTCACTTTTGTAGTAAAATTAAGGTCCTGAGACAGAAACAGGTTTATCAGCAGAAACAGTTATCAACGTTAATGACTTGAATCTAACTTAAATTGGACAGTGCTAATAAAGAAGTCAGGCTACTTAAAATCCTAAATACTACTTTAACCTCTGACCTAGTCTTAAAAATATATTACTTTGTATTTATACAATCAGCCACTGACCATACAGGTACACTTTGTAGTTTTACAGATAGAGACTGTAGTCCATCTGTTTTTCTGCAGACTTTGGTAGCCACTTTTATGCTGTTCTTCAGTGGTCAGGACCCCCACAGGATCACCACAGAGCAGGTATTATTTGGGTGGTGGATGATTGTTGGCAATGCAGTGACCCCGATGTGGTGGTGGTGTGTTAGTGTGTGTTGTGCTGGTACGATTGGATCATACACTGCAGTTCTGCTGAGGTTTTTAAACCCCTGCTGTACTGCTGTACTGACACTAGTCCATCAACCAACAATATCCAGCCAACAGTGTCCTGTGGGTAGCATCCTGTGACCACTGATAAAGGACTAGAGGATGACTAACACAAACTGTCAGCAACAGATGAGTTATGAGATTACTTTACATCTACAATGTGGAAGGTATGTCTAATAGAATGGACAGTGAGTGGACACAGTGTTTAGAAAGTTCAGATATATACAAATAATACCTACTCGGTGGTGGTCCTATGGGGGTCCTGACCACTGAAGAACAGCATAAAAGGGGGCTAACAGATGGACTACAGTCTCTATCTGTATAACTACACAGTATACCTGTATGGTCAGTGGAGCTGATCAAATGGACAAAGAGTGTAGACAAAAGGAGGTGGTTTTAATGTTATGGCTGATCAGTATATGTCCTTACCAAAGAAAGACTAGACTAGACAGAAGTGTTTTGTAGTCTCTATTGAATAACATATCCACATATTACAAATAGGCTAGAGTTTGAGGATACATGTGTATACATGTGTACAGAGTATGAGTCAAGAGTGCTTTTAATAATGGAGATCTGGTGCTTGCTTAAGTGTTTAGTGAAGGGATGGGTCTTCAGTCTTTGACTGAAATCAGCCAGTGACTCAGCTGTTTCAGACAGACAGAAAGGTCTACTCAACCACCCAGGTGTCAGAACAAAGAAAAGTCTTCCCAGCTTTTTCCTTGTGTCCGGAGGGATGGGTGAGCTGTGCTTGTTTCCTGAAAGGAGCATGGTGAAGAGAGGGCTTTGACACGTGTCTTTTGGTAGGTGAGGGGTGGTCACTGCTGGTTACACGTTGCTGCTAAAACTAAACATCATGTTGAATGTTATGTGCAGAAAAAAATATGTTCCTCAAGGATTTGTTGGATAGTCAATGGCCCTTTTCTTTCATTAATGTAGTCACCAGTTTGTCATAGTCAGCGATAGGATCAGGAACAATGGGTGCGAAGAGGGAATACACCTGGAATGGGATGTCTCTCCATCGAAGGGCACTATGCACATACATCCACACCTCAGTAGCCAATCCATTTTATTTGACATGTTAGCCATGTGCCCCAGGATTAATTTCTGTCCTAAAATTTGGGGTGGGCTTTATATTTGCTATAGCGCATATAATCTATGAACATTACCGAATGAAAGGGAGGAAAAGATCATACGGAATAAGCGGGGAAATAGAGCTGAGGTACGGGTAGGCAGCTTTTTAAATCTTTGTATTAAGGTATGCCACATATACTAATTCAAGGGCAAAACAAATACTACTTACTCATTAGCTTTTTATTCTAGCAGCTGTGTACAACTGAACAGCAAAAAGCCTTAAATACCCAGCAGCCTGCAAAGCCAATACACTGCAGCACTTCAAGCAGTTGGGTTTAATTACTGGCCACACTCCGGTTAGGTTTTAATTGCTAGTAATTCACTTGTTTTCTGTGTTTCTTTGTTGTTGCTGTTTTAATGTAACTAGGTAAAATGGACGAGTACTTCAGGGAGTTAGAGAGAGAGAGAGTGAGACAGAGAGAGAGAGTGGGGGAATCAATTTCCTTGTTAGAAGCATGCAGTCGCATCCACACATTAGAGAATCATGTGTCACATCGATAGCAGTGGCAAAGCACTTGACTTACTCGTACAAACACAGACACACACACACACACACACACACACACACACATACCTACACATGCATTCTCTCACACACCCTTCTTCTCCTGCCATTAAAAGGCCAAGCTGGCAGGAACACACTTCTGATACGCCATTCTTTCTGCCACTGCACACAGTGCAGCACACAAACACACAGCATGGTCCTTTATTACCAGGAAACCACCAATTTTGCATCATTCCAAAAACCACTCCGGAGTGGGGCTATGCAGTGTGGCGGTGTGCCAAAATACAGCACACTTATCAATTCTGCTTCTTCTGTTGGGGAGTGAGGAGAGGCTTTGTTTATTAAAGAAGAAATACATGCCAGTACAAAGCATAATTTAATTCTCAGGGAGAGAGAGTGAATCTGAGGCTTGAACACTACAGCACTGCGGCGATATTATATTCATTTACTGAAGAGACAGAAAAGAGAAGGAGAAAGTGAGAGAGCCAGCAAGAGAGAGAAACAGAGGCGGGTTCTACTTGTTTAATTAATCCCGCTGGAATCTGGTCTTCCGTCTTTGCAGATGGCGAGTTCATCACACAGAGACATTTCTGTTTCATTTCTTCGCTGTCTAAAAAACATGCCCACACACCCTTTCTGTCCAACTTTCTCTGTCTTACTCCATCTCATTTTCTGCTGTGTTGCTTTTTTCTCTTTTCTGTTCTCTTTCCACTGAGACTCTCCCTTAGCACTTGGCCATGCTTGATTTCCCATATGGTTATGTAAACTTGTCTGAAAATATGCTCATCTGTCACCCCTGATCAGACTAAACATGCACATATCAATGCTTAAAATGGTGTACTAATTGTGTGAAAAGTGTTACTCGGACTCCATTCTTTATAAAACATTAATCCAACTAATCCTGATCCAGAATGTTATTCCTATACAGGCAGGTGAAGGAGCTCCTAATAAAGAAGAGCAGGTTGGACGCCAGCACACACTGAGCTTTAGATAAAACCTGCAGTGACACATCTCAGCCTAGCTAATGAATCCTAGGTCATATTACACACACCTTAAGTACTCGATATTAACGAATCTCAGAGTAGAAAAAATGGATGCTACATTACAGCAGCCACTAAGCTTTAACTCATTTTTAATGGGCATTATGGCATAAAATGTTATATAGAATTCATACCACAGTGCTGTTAAATTCTTGAATATGATAGGTCAGAAGATGTTGCTTAATTTCTAGGGGTGTGCATCTCTCCCTTATAAGATGATCTGATATGCATGTAGATGCATGGGCCACAATACTATTAACAGACAATACATTTTAATACAGAAAGAATTGTTGCATTTCGCTTCTGTGCTATTTGATGCAATACAACAGAATCTGATACAGTCTTCACACTGCCAAATGTGTTATTATCTAATGCCTAATTTTCCATTAGAAATAAAAATAAACAAGACAAATGCATCATTCCAGAATTCCATGTCATTGTACATGCCATTGTGCTTATTTCTTTTCCAGCTGACACAGTTAACAATAATAATAATAATAATAATGATAATAATAATAAATTGTAATAAATTGTAATAAAATAAAATAATTATTTTATTATATTATATTATATAAAATAAAAATTATTATTATTATTATTATTATTATTATTATTATTATTATTATCCTCAGACTTTTAGAATTTTCCTTCTTTCTTATAAAATACAAATGTCTTCCAAACTTGTCATGTCATGTCATGGTGCACTGTCACTGTTCACGAATATGATCTTATTTCTATTTCTCAAGTAATGCTGATGTTACTCTTGCAAAAGGTAAAAGGTCAAGACAAGACTTACTGTAGATGTCTTAGTGAATGAGAGGAGGTCATTTTTATGTAATATGACTTGTAATGATAGATCAGCCAGTCTTCCGCAGCAGCTCAGGTTGTACTAAAGCAGAATTAGCAGCAAAGCTTCAGTCAAGCGATTTGTAACTTTAGAGTCAGGCTATCGACTGGTTCGTGGTACATTTAAATCAATCCAGGGTTTGGCATATAAACGTGGTCGCATCTTTAATGCATCTTTCGTATCGATGAATCATTTCACTCCTATTATTTAACTATAACTTTCTTTTTTTATTAGCAATGTTTAGACATGTAAGCAATTCTGTAGCAACAGCTCAATTAAAAAAGTAAACAGATTTTTTAAATGTGTTGTTATTGAAGCAATGACATTTAATTGTTGATATGGTGAAGTGTTCCATAAGAAGATATAGATTTAACATTTATGGAAGGTCTCAGCCCAATATAACTGTCAATATGTTTTCTGGCATGGAGGAGTCATCAGAGCAGAAGACTTTCTGGCTTCTCACTAAGATGGCAAGCCATGCTTTTCTGCATTACTCCCTTCAAGAGAGAGAACAGGAGAAAAAAGACAGGCTGCTGAGGGAACTGTTGTTTATTACTGTCACAAGTTATGGCAACTACAAGACCTAGCTTGTCTCGCAGATAGCACTAGCAGTGTTATATAACTACAATTCCCAAAATGCACTACTCGTACAAATACTGCGAGTCCACAAGAGCACACAGTTGTTAGTAGTGTTGCCCTTGTAGACATAGATAGTCTACAATGTACAGTGCTTGGCAAAAGTATTCACACCTTGAACTTTTCCACATTTTTTCACACTACACCCACAAACTTAAGTGTATTTTATTGGGAATTTATGTGATAGACCAACTCAAAGTAGCAAGTAATTGTGAAGTGAAAAGAAAATGATACATGGTTTTCAAAATTTTTAATAAATAAAAATCTGAAAATTGTGCTGTGCATTTCTATCCAGCCCCCTGAGTCCATACTTTGTAGGACCACTTTTCGCTGCAAGTACAAGTCTTTTGGTGTATATCTCTACTAGCTTTGCACATCTACAGGCTGACATTTTTGCCCATTCTTCTTTGCAAAAAAGCTCAAGCTCAGTCAGATTGGATGGATACCATCTGTGAAAAGCAATTTTCAAGTCTTGCTACAGATTCTTAATGGGATTTATGCCTGGACTTTTAACATGAATAACATAAATATACTTTGATCTAAACCATTCTATTGTAGCTCTGGCTGTATGTTTAGGGTCGCTGCAGCAATTCTTTTGCAGCCTTTAACAGGTTTTCCTCCAGGATTGCCCTGTATTTAGCTCCATCCAGCTTCCCATTAACTCTGACCAGCTTCCCTGTCCCTGTTGAAGAAATGCATCCCCACAGCATGATGCTGCCACCACCATGTTTCACGATGGGGATGGTGTGTTCAAGGTGATGTGCGGTGTTAGTTTTCTGCCACACATACTGTAGCTTTTTGCATTTAGGCCAAAACATTCAAGTTTGCTCTTATCTGACCAGAGCACCTTCTTCCATATGTATGTTGTGTCCCCTACATGGCTACAAAGGGGAATGGCTTTCTTCTTGCCACTCTTCCATAAAGGACAGATTTGTGGAGTACACGACTAATAGTTGTCCTATGGACAGATTCTCCCACCTGTGCTGTTGAGCTCTGCAGCTCCTCCAGAGTGACCAAGGGCCTCTTGGCTGCTTCACTAATTAGTGCTCTCCTTGCCTGGGCTGTCTTGGTAGGTTTGGAGTTGTTCCATACTCCTTCCATTTACAGGTGATGGACTGAACAGTGCTCTGTGAGATGTATATAGCTTGGGATATTTTTTATAACCTAACCCTTCTTTACACTTCACCACAACTTTATTCCTGACCTGTCTGGTATATTCCTTGGCTTTCACTGTGCTGTTTGTTCACTAATGTTCTCTACCAAACCTCTGAGGCCTTCACAGAACAGCTGTAGTTACAAACCGGATTCCAAAAAAGTTGGGACACTAAACAATTTTGTGAATAAAAACTGAATGCAATGATGTGGAGATGGCAAATGTCAATATTTTATTCATAATACAACATAGATGACAGAAAAGTTTAAACTGAGAGAATGTATCAATTTAAGGGAAAATATGTTGTTTCAAAATTTCATGGCATCAACAAATCCTCCAAAAATTGGGACAAGGCCATTTTTACCACTCTTCTTACAACACTCAACAGACGTCTGGGGACAGAGGAGACCAGTTTCTCAAGTTTAGAAATAGGAATGCTCTCCC